>JAHPZR010003164.1:62500-67500 GCA_019787425.1 Platygyra sinensis | reverse complement strand
ATATCAAGGCTAGAGTGCAAGAACCATACCCTTTTTATGACCAAGATGGCCAAAATCAGCTTTAATTGATACCCTATTTATGACCAAAACAGCTGAAAAACCGCACCCTTTGGGGTTGTGCTTGCCTATATATCTCAAATAAGGGAGTGCCCCCCTCCCCGGGGGTGTCATGCATTCTAACATTTTCTTATTTGAAGTAAGTAACTTCACTGTTCTGCTCTGTAATCCCTGATTGACTATCATAAATTGGTTAACAGCCCCACATAAATTCTTTTCACCATAATATGTTAGCTGGTGATTTTAGCAAATCTGTGAATTATATACTTCCCAGGAAGCTTAGTGCTACAGGCAAGATTTTAAAATTCTGCCAAACTTAATGACAACATATTGCTTCAATATCCAAAAAAAAAACAGTTATGTACCAGAATAAAAATTGTAAATAACAACAATTATAACTTCTGAACAACAAAATATTTAATAATTACATTATTTTATTGGAAAGTTTCCCTTTAAAAGAACTGTGTAGTTCAATGTAATATTTTTAATGATCTGATCTCTACCATAAAAAGAATTTCTCATGCTTTGTGCCCACTCTGCCCCTCTGTCCACTCCTACCACTTTTACATCTAGCATGTGTCTTTCTATCATTGGGCCTTATTATATGAATATGTACTGGATGTACTGTAGAATGACAAAGTATAAAAATATTTTTGGTGACATTAACATACTTGTTTCAAAATGTTTCTTCAACAATAACAGTTAAAAAAAAATAAAAATAAATAAATAGTAGTATAGTCTCTTGTCCAAAAAGTAAAACTATTTGTCGACCACAGTTAGGGCGCGTTAAAATCCATTTTCCAGGAAAAAATGCCTATTTGCAAAGACTATTTCCTGTTGATTAACAATGTTCCCGACTTCGAAAAATGTCAATTCCCTTTCCGAGAAATAATAACAATCTTTTCCTCAACAGTGACTCTCTTTTTGATCTAAGTCAATCCCTTCTTACAAACATAACAATTGTGCCGCACGTGTAGCCTAGGAACAAAGGTATAACCTTTGCAAAGATCGCCAGATCGCAGGTTACTCAAAGGTGCAAACAATTCATACCATGAAGTTGCTCTAAGGAGCCTTTGATTAATAATGCAGCTTGTTTCAGGTTTAATAATGCTGCGTGTCGATTTAGCACGTGTAAGATTACCCCTGATAATTCCCCTGCCACCAAAAAAGACCGCACCCGTTTTTCTCACACAGTTAGTTTGCATTATTTTTCTCTCGGCATTCGGTGATATAATGCAGACAGAAAACAATGGGTTTGGATGACGATCAGTAATAAAAGTGAAATATTGATGATAAGCACGAAGTTGTTCAAGTTTTTTTTGGTTAAGTTTTTGAATGTTAAGGAAAGATGTTTTATATCTGGATAGCTATGCTATGGAATTTTGCTTTTTTGAGTATTGACATATTTGTTTTCTTCACTCGATATTCTTTGAGATTATATACTTCATTCATCAAATTGTTGTCATTGTACAAGGTGTATGGCATTCACTTTCGCTCAGAAATGATCTGTTCGTCCTAGCAAGCCGAATGACGGCCATCGTCCTTTGTTCAAAGCCATTTGGCTGTGAGATCTACTTACTTAAAGAGATTTTAGACTCCTTAGCATCTGACATCTTTGTTTTTCGCTTTGCTAAATTTGGCAGACCACCGAGACGTAATCTACACTGGTCACGGCAGCCGTAGTAGCTCCAGCCGGCCGTAGTGATTTGCTCAAACTCCCCAGTATCATGGTCCCATATGCCATGCTTTGTTCTGCAAGCAATCAAATTTTTCTAGTTAGTTATTTTTTTCTGTAAATCATGTACTTGAATTGCGATTTTTTCAACGTTAAGTTATTAGAAAAATACGGAAATTTCGTTAAGTCCTGCGAAGCGGTACTCAGCGACGAAAGAAATAGACGGATCAGTAAACCAAAATTGGCGCTATTCAAGACAAAGCTGTCCAGCACGTGCTTCGCAAACGGCAAGTTATCAGCTGCAGATAAACAAACTGTTTTTGTAACATGTACACAGGGAGCAGAGGAGTTCCTTTTGGATGAATAAATAAAAAACGTCTTACCTCTTTGAAATGCACTGTTGTGTAAATTCTCCCGGCCAAAAAAGTTCATTTCCGAATCAGCATACATTCATTTTCGCCGGTCCACTGCTCCCGAACCGATTCGATCGTGCGAACCGCCAATATTATTAACCGTATTGACCGCTGACTACTTCGACCGCAGTCTTCCGTTGGACGAAGTCCAACGGAATATCGGAAAGCGAAGCTCTCCGAACGAGGCACGAAGTGCCGAGGCAAATACGTTCGCAGCCTTTAGAGGACTGCGGTCGCAGTAGTCAGCGGTCAAGACGTTTAAAAATAATGGCGGTTCGCACGATCGAATCGGTTCGAGAGCAGTGGAACGGCGAAAATGAATGTATGCTGACTAGGAAATGAGCGTTTTTGGCCGGGAGAATTTACGCAACAGTGCATTTTAAAGAGGTGAGACATTTTTTTATTTATTCATTCTAAAGGAACTCCTCTGTTCCCCGTGCATGTAGCGTCATTCAACCGATATAAGGGACTTTAAGACCCGAGACGCGACGGCTGTAAGACGCAGCTGGAAGTAAATTTTCAAAGAGGTGACATATTGCGCATGCTCACGCCGTCGTCCTGATTGCATCATGTCGTGTCGAGGACGTGGGTTTGGCAATTTTGACGTTCTGTACAAAACGCGAGTATATTCCTTCCAGTGCTTCAATCAAATGGTGATATATTCCTCTAAACGTGAAAAATTAGCAATCCAAGATCATTGGACGTAATTTCTGGCGACGTTTTAGATCGTAGAGATGGAAGGATTTTGATTTTTGTTACTGAATTTCTTTCACGCGTACGAAGCTTATAGAATGGCAGCGCGTTCGAGCAAGGCTTGCAAGTAATAAGTCACGAGCTACAACTGCAAATAGTGAATGCAAGAGTCTTCTGCATACTTTCGTCGTCTCTTGTCCCGTTGCATTTCTCGATTTATTGCGTTCTCCTGCCGCTAAACTAACTCATTGGCTTGAATTACCTAATTCAATTTTATTAAACTTTGTGTGTTTTTATACCTTCCTTTTGTTCAGTAATGTTTTGGATATATGACCATGAAGCCATCCGTACTCTTACTGCGTCAAGAAGCAACGGAATATCCCTGTTTTCCACTCGGAAATCGGCTTTACATTCGGCTGGGTCTTAATTCGGGAGGAGAACTTTTCATACGCCGAGTGAGGAAAAGGAAGATTACCCGGCCTGTATGCTTCGTAAAGCAGAACAAATTCTTCTTCGTCTATGATCTCTTCCCAAACACAGCATTTCTTGGACTTTCTTAAATAATGCCTTGGTTATTTCTGCGAAAGAAATGCCGAAGAATCACTCTGATAAAGAGCGTTTCGCAGCCGCGTCGTCTTGCATCGAGACGTGGATCTTAACTTTACTTTTCCCCGCGCAAACGACCCCGTTCTAGTCTCATTCCTTTATCAACCACCGGTTTTAGAAGCCGTCGCGTCTCATATCTTAAAGTCTCTATTACAATGAAAGAGCGCGGCTCTAAATGGTGAGCTCGATTTATTAGACTGAATGGTGTGGTAGCTTGTACTGCTTGGGCCAATTTATTTTCTTTGCATTACATACATGTAGAAGTCTTATTATCTGACCATTACTTTTTCTTGTTTTCTAGTCACTTGTCACGTATTTTGCCACCTTATGTGTATAATGCAAAAAATAATCTTCACATTTACTTGACAATGACATCCGACAATGTCGAAACCTTACTTATTAATTTCGCTAATCTTTGTGTTGAAAAGGTTCCGTCAAGCCTCATTAATCCATTACTTAAAAGAGTTCAAAATTGACTTTCATTGTTTAAAAAGTCAAAAATTTATTTTGATCACTGCAAATCATTTTTTGAACTCTCTCGACATTTCAGGCGAAAGGTATTATTATGAGAATTGTAAACTAAAAGAGCTTTTAAATAAAGCCACAAGACAACAACAACAATTTATTTCGGTATTTCCACTTTCGAGGCTAATTTTTTTACGCTTTCTATTTTTACGGCTAAAAGTTCCCAATCTTCATCGCCTAAGGGCTATAATTTTGGCCCGTTTTACCGCTAACACCACATACGTACATTATACGTATGTATCACCTTTACTTCACCTCTGATCTACAATAGTAGCTGTTTAACTAATTTCTCCGAGAAAAAATATTGATAATAAAAACAAAAATAAAATCGTATATTACAGTACATTAAACTGCTGTCTACACAAGTAACAATTGCATTGATGCTCGAAAGAAGTTTGTTATAGTTTAGTTCTGAACTCATTCAGGTCCAACATGTCCAAGGGCGGATCCAGGATTTTGAAATGGGGGGGGGGGGGGGGGGTGAATTTTTGTAATAATGTCAGAGAAATCAAATGTTATTTCAATATTTGAGGGATAAGAAAAAAAAAAAAGAAAGAAAGAAGGGGGCTCAGAAAAATGGGGGTGAAAATTCACCCATTTCACCTCCCTGGATCCGCGCCTGAGGTCCTCTGTTAGTTTGTTCCACGTGTTTGCAGAAGTGTATCTGAAGGAATGAAGACCATAGGTGGTTGTGTTAACGTATGGAATTACAAGTTTCCTTGATCCTTGTAGGTTGTATTTCTCATTTGTAAAAGACCACGTTTGTACTTCGGCATCGTTCCAAACTGAATTGCCTTAAAAACTGTTTTCATCATGTCTTGGCACCTGATACTACACAGATCACTAGGATTTAACTTGCTCAGGAGCTCCTGGTAATGCAGAGACTTCTGGTCCTGAACAATCCTGAACAATCCTGTTAAGATTCTCTTATTTGCGCCTATTTCGAGCCTTGCAAAAAAGGCAAACTGCTGAGCAATATCTAAAATATGGAACAATAAAGGCCTTATAAAGTCTACATTTCACATCTGTCG
>JAHPZR010003164.1:45000-57500 GCA_019787425.1 Platygyra sinensis | reverse complement strand
CGCCAGAAACAAAGAATGCCAGAAATGCCGAGATTAGGCTGCTGTAAAACTAAAAAGGCTAAAGACGCAAATGAAAAGACGCCCAAGAGAGAGAGGCCAAAAGGGCCAAGAGATACCAAACGATCCGTAAGTCAGATTAACTCTGAAGATAGTCCAGATAGGGCTTGTGCATTTTTCATTGTTGATGGGAGGCAGCTGCTGGTCGTGGTAAATGTTCGTGGTCTAACCAATGTTGCCATGATTGTCGACTCGGAAGCTAGCTGTAATATAACTGTCAGCAAGATGTATAGGCTTGCATCAGTGCTGTATGGATCTGGGCAACTAAGAGGTTTGTTGACCGAAATGTAATTATTGGGTACAAATTTAATAATTGGTTACAACTGTAAAAATGGACAAGTCATAATTGTAATACAGTTTACGAATGTAATAAAGACTAGGTCACAACTGTAATATGGTTACAAATGCAATATTTAAGGGGCAGATCGTAAATTTAATGAACTTGAGAAAAATGCTCTAAATGGCATGCCACAGAAAGAAGTGTCGGGTTTTGTGCTAGTCGAGTAGATAAAACCTGCTGCTACTAACTAAATCGCGGAATCATAGCTGTACAAACGGTGCATTATTATGAACATCCTTATGACTTTAATACCAACATATAAAGTATAGGTAAAGTCAAACACATAAATTTGCAACTTGAAATCATGTTTTCCTCTTCTTGAAGTAAACCTTAAAAGTTATAATAACGCAACCTAACAAACCAAACATAGAACCGAAAAACTTACATCCTTGTGCAACTGTAACAACCCGTCGACAACAACTGTGAAACTATTTTTATGACTTAATTTGCCGTTAAAACTGACTCCGATAAGTATCAGAACGTTTTGAACAGGTCCGAACTCGGGTTGTCGAATTACCAAGCGGGAATCATATCAACCAGGCCACCGACGACACTACCAAAGCTTCGAATCCTTTGGCTAAGAATCCAAACTCTAATATAAAAGCTAACCGAAAGCTAACCGTAGGATAACCGGAGCACTAGTAATGTGATTCCTCAGTATTGCATTGCACATTCCTACTGCGCACGATTTTTCAGTGCGTCATTAGCGCGTGCACGTACACAGGGAAATAAATTTCCCTCAAGCTAAGATCGATATCGAAATAAATTTTCGTTTTCGTTTAAACGATCATGGTGACCTATATTTTTTATTGCATAATAATAGTCTGCATGTTGTCCTCTTTAATTTAAAAGGAAACTAAAAAATTTTATCGGAAGGAAAAAAAGATATAGGTGAAAGAGTGCACGAAACCGTTACCCAGTGATGCAAATTATGACCGCAAAAATAACGACTCTACGAACGCTTTACGTCCACGTCGTTTCAAATAGTGTGATGTTTCCACAAATTTTACATGATATTGTTCTATATGCTCGACACGTTCTACCTGTCATGTTTCTTCCCGAGTAATACTTTTATTTATTAAATCCATTTTGAAATCACTGGTGGTCCCTGTAATCTGATTGGCTCAAATTGGTGCAATTTATTCCCAAATTGCACCATTTTTTGCTCTAAATCACATCATTTTTCCAGCCAATGAGGAAGTTACACTTCAAACTTGCGGGCTGTCGCGGCGCTTTCGTGAGCACTTGCGCTACACTGTAGAACTTTCCAGTAACCAAAAATAGCGCGCGCGTACAACTTAATTTAAGGTCGTGCGCTGCTCTATTGCATATTTTGATGTAAAAGTGTTTCCGGTTCTGCTTTTTATTTAAAAACCAGCTCAATACTGCATCAATAAAAAATTTGAATCGACCAAGTCCTGTATTTGGGCGATTTCAAAATGGATGTAATAACACTTGCGGGCTGTCGCGGCGCTCTCGTGAGCGCTTGCGATACAGTAGAACTTTCTAGTAACCAAAAATAGCGCGCGCGTACAACTTGATTTAAGGTCGCGCGCTGCTCTATTGCGTTTTGAAGTAAAAGCGTTTCCGGTTCCGCCTTTTATTTAAAAACCGCCTCAGTTCTGCATCAATAAAATATTTGAATTGGCCAAGTCCTGTATTTGAGCGATTTCAAAATGGATTTAATAAAGTGGTAATTGAACTGAGTGGAGTGCAATTTTGGTCTGAAATCATACTTGAGATTTCAAATCGAACTCGCGCTGCGCGCTCGTTCGATTTTGAAATCACGCGTATGATTTCAGACCAAATTGCACTCCACTCAGTTCAATTACCATTATAAACTGTGTTTCGAGCTACCGCAAAATGTAACGTGGACCGATGAATAACGCGCGTTATTAGCACGAGTACAGACATGAGGTAAGAGTGGCTCATCACATCTCTTAAACGAGAATGGTGACCTATTATTTTTATATATTTTTCGAAACATTGCTTGGTAGAGAACATTTTGGGAAAGTTTCAAAAAATTCATCGGTAAATTTTATTTCTGAGGAATCACCTTTTAAAAGATGGTTGGAAACAGTTTCCAGTATATACTTTCCAAGACTTGCAGCTTGATGATTCATTATAACCACTCTTTTGGGTATCAACGAACTGCCCAATCATCGGGGAAAGAGTTGCTGTTAATTTTGTGACACAATAGGTTACCATAGCAACAATATGACCTGCTAAAAGCGCCAATTACAATTCAATAATAACTGTCCTATAATTCACACTGAAACGTCACTGGCCTCCACTTAACAAATCGGAAATCTTACTAACTTCATCACGACCTCCAAACATGAAGATGAAATGATTTTATGATGAGTTTAAAACCCAATTTGTCGAAATCAGTCAGTGGTTTGTAATGCAAAATTGGTACCGCTCAGGGAGCCAATCAGAATTCTCCTTTCTCCCCGGAGAGGCTCGGCCATGTACGTAACAAAATAAAATACCTTACTTCTTGCTTGATGCTTGAGGTATGCGGGGAATGCAAAGGCAAACCACATACTATTAAATTTTTGGAAAGTGCCCTTTTTGAATTGTGACCTTTCCCTTTACAGTTGCAACAATTATTACATTTGGCACGTATCTCTTATTACATTTTTACCCCGCACTTCACTTGTGACCTGTCCCTCACTACATTTATATCAAGTAATACAATTGTGACCCGGCCCTTATTGCATTTGTGACTTGAACACGTTTTTTTCAAAGAATATGGAAGGTAGAAACTATAGAGTTTCACTTGATATAAAATCAAATCCATCATACCAGTGAGGATATATGGATTGTCGCAGGGGCACAAAATACTTACGTCATCGAAATTCCCCAGTGTGTACCTGGACAAGTGAGAGATGAGTAAATCAATTAAATTGACTAAAGATTGGAACCAAAAGTCTAATAAACAAAAATGACATTTAACAGTTAGCCTACCGGCTTCGTCTGCTGCCGATTGAAAGAGTGCCACTCCAACTAGAGTGATTGTCGGTGCGATGGTCAGCGGCCCAATGAAACGAAGAAGAATCCCAATGAGACCGGTGAAACCAATCACGATTTCAAACAAGGAGGAGACCATTATGGCACCTTGTATCTAACAGGAGAACAAAAGTAATAGGAAGTTGATTAGTTCTTCCTGAAGTAGACAGGAGATGAGCTTTGTGTTACATATTGCCTCAACTTGTAACGAGGGTAGTAATACGAGCAAAAACACTTTTCGACTTGCGATGCAACAAAAGTGTGCGAAAAGGTGCGTGAAAATGTTGCCTCGATTACTTGGTCTTGCTTTTGGTTACCTGTAAGAAACTGACGTTATCACTTAAAACGTTGATATTATTTGAACCTTATCCGTTTGTCTCTTTCGCAATAAACCCGTTTCACTTTATAGGTACTGAGATTTATCCACGAAAATCTTGTGAGTTTATAGGCCTCACCTCTCTCATGCGAGATTTCCAAATGTCTTCATTGTTGATAAGGGAGCTTACAGTAGAGTTGCCATTATCTTTGGAGGAGAAAGCAATTAAAGTGTAATATTCATTCACAATGGTATTTTAAGTCGTAAGAGCAACGGTCTTACAAAAAAAACCGTGCAAAAGCTCTTCATTTAGTGGCAGAAGCTGAAGAATCAGTTTGATGAATGTTCCACTGACACAAAAACCCGCTCCTCCTTTTAGTAACGGAACGATAGTAATACAACGACAAATTAATATATGAAAAATCATATATGAGAGTCAAAGTTTACACAGCTGTAGTGAAACTTGTCATTACAAATTTAAAACTGGAATTTGTCGGGCACCAGATAAACAGAACCAGCTCTTCGGTAACCAGTTTCTGTAGCAAAACTCACTCCGCTACTCGTTTAGTTGCTCTTTCAAGCGTTGATATAGGCATTGATATGCAAAATTCAAAGAAACTGAATTTTCAACGTCAACTTAAAAATGAACGACTTTTCCTTATCATTGTTTTCAAGACTGGTGCATGACTGGTACATGACGTAAGATATGGTTTAAGGAATTTTTCCAGTAGGAGTTGACAAGCCTTTACCGAATAATAACGACAACTAAGAAAAGTATTCGATGTGCAATCTTTTGCTGAAAGAAGATCACCGGCAACGCGACAATAACTGATTTGTGTTCACTAGTTGTTGTCATCACTGAATCCCAAGACGCCAAAACTCTTCTTTGAATCATACCATAATTTCGCTCATGGGCCATTTAACAGGTCTTTTAGCTAGATTAGATTATAAATTATCCTTGAAAACTACTAAGACTGACCATCAGGTTTGGGGCATGTCCATTTCGGAAGAGACATGATGGCAAATGTCGGGGTAAGAAAGGCAAAGGATCCTCCTTGAACCATAGGAAGCCTGCAATTGTAAAACGTTGCTATTTCAATCCCTTGAATATCATTATCAGAGTCGTCCATAACACTTCTCTCCTTTCCTGATTCCGAGACACATAAGGCGGCTTACACTAATTCATAAATGGTGATTTTTCACAGCATGAACTCATAGTGGGTCCGTAGTGACCATACTACAGCCACTCCAAGATGGTTCAGAAAACAAGGCAAAGTCATATCAAACTTGCCTATTGTTATGGTTTGAAAATGAATTATCATGCATTCGAACAATGCATGATTGTATAAGATGAAGAGAGCTGAGCAGCACTTAATTTTATTGATCTTTATGTTAGTGGTGATTATTTGAATTTTCAATACCTGACTCCAAAGGTACACTGAAAGAAAGTTATAAGTCCAGAAACGAAGAAAGTGGTGCTCAGTACTTCGCTGATGACTAGCGTGTTATTTGCAAAACACATTGGACCACTGAGAATGAATGGAACAGCCAAGGTTCCTCCTAACATGGTCAAGTAATGCTAAAAAGTGAAAGCGGTGTTAGCAAAGACAAACAAGTTATACTTCCTAAATGTTCACACCATTAACCATTGTTCAATTCCTTTGTCAGCACAGACAAGGAAGGCAGCGTGGCCGTGTTAGTTAGGAAGCCGAACCTTGAAATTCGGATCTCGTGAAGTCAAGTCCCGTTTTGATCACCCTGACCACAGTTGTAACTAGCTAACTTGTTTTTCTCATAACCACGTTATGTTAATTTAGAAATTTTGTTTCACTGTTTGGTCCGTTGGCAATGAAAAGCACTATTGGGAGGAGCGCTTCATTAAGATTTGATCGATTGAGTCATGCTATTTAACTACACTAGGTCATGCATATCTACTGGCCAAATAATGCCAGTCTATCCCAGTATACTACACCTCCTCCAGAGTAAAAATTTGGTGGAAGTCACTAATTTGACCTTTACTAATTTTACGACGAAAAGATTTCTTCCTGGTTACACCCTAGAAAAACTATGCAAACTTGAAAAGAAAAAAAACTAACCACATCTGGTGCCATTACCTGAAAACCCAGCAGAAAGCAGACGTACCATGGTGGGTTCTCATCAATAAGGTAAGACAAACCAAAGGCTTTTGCCTTCTTCTGGATTTTCGGTTGAGCATCAGGCTCAGAAACCTGCAAGAGTAAGAGTGAAAAAATGTAAGTAAGTTAAGAAAAACAATGTGCCACTGATAGCTCCCCTTTTAAGGGGAGGAGAAATTGTGGTTTAGGTCAAGTCAACAATGATGTATAATTGTTTGTTTCTATGGTCTCTCTAGGCTGCGTTGTAGATAGAAATTTCCCCGGTATGTTGCCAGTTGTCGTCTGCGACGCCGGCCAAGTTCCCTAATGCCTCTCCGCGAATCGCACGGATTGTCCAGTCCAAAACATACATTTAAACCAAGTCCAATTATCGACATGTACTTTAGACTCCACAGGGAACTCTTCCAGTGAGGTTCCTCTTATCCCATTAAATTATGATGCAAAAGCACATAAATTTTGAATCATTTGGAGTGCTACTCCTTATTCGTATTGCCGAGACATGTAATTTTGTCACGCTAAAAAGCTTCCAAAACTATCATGTTAGTTTGCAATTTTCGAACACTTTGATGAAGGATTACAAACTTCGCTTTTAAACTTTTCAAAGAATTGTCATTATGGTGATGATTCATCATTATCAAAGTACCGTATCTCTCGACGAAATAGTTGTTTGAAAAACCGTCTAGTTGAAAGGGGTTTGTATAATTTCGTTCTCTTCTATATCCCTACTTCTCCCGATCATAGATTTCATAACGTAGCCCTTATAATGTAAATTAAGGTATGGTAAAATATATTCAATCACATGCAGGTTTAGACAGGTTTAGCCGGAGTAGCATGTCAAATCTGTTTCATTATCCTTAGCCACCGATCACGTTTTTCTCATGTCTGAATCATGGCGAATTATTAATTTGAACAACGTGATCACTCTGTAGGATATAGTAAAGTTTACTATCAACAGTCCAACAGTTTTCAATTTTGTTACATTTGATCTCCTCCTTCAACTTATCACGATCTATAAAATTGCTTTTGTTATTTTCTCTTGAATGGTGCAGACGGTTCACTTAAGGACGTTCGCGCCCAAAAACTTCCCACGTACAGATTTTTTAAAAACTTTGACTGCGGGTAGAAAATGATAAGACTAGATTAAAAACACCGAAGTCACCGAAGTCGTTTTGAAGATAAGGCGTAACACAGACCATAGCATTTCTAGGATTTCCAGTCGTTCGAGGCGATTCTGGCCGGATTCATTACTATCGGCATATATTTAAGTTGGAGAATCATATCTAAGTTATGTGTGTTTAACACAGCATATATAGGCCTATTTGATAGATCCTTGCTACATATGTCATTAAATCAGCTAAAATTAGCCTTAAAAACTACATTTTCCAAGTTACGCAAACCTGTATCCATGTGCCAATTCGACCCTATTTGAATAGTATATGAGAAATAATTAAAACTTCCCACGTACAGATTTTTTTTGTTTTTTTTAGTATAATGATAAGAATCAGAAAAGGAAGTGATCTGCCCAAAAAAATGTGGGGGTCACCGAGCATCCAACAAAAATATTCGCACACCAAGTTAACGCAAAGGTCATCAGCTCTATATTTTGTTCAGTTTTTGACCCCGTGCGCGCGCTTGAAAATGACGTGGCACGCGCTTGACCAATGAGTAGCGTGCGCAATAGAGATGCGCAGTAGCAATGGGCGCGAACGTCCTTAAGCATAGACTTTGTTCTCGAGATCTTTTCTTTGCACTTTTAGTTGGTCTTATGACATTCGAGTGCATCAATAGTCGTTCGAGACATGGCGTCTGTTTTCACAAAGAACAAAAGGGATATTTTAATTTGTTATTTCAAGTTGCTCGACATACATTCTCTCCACTGATCCTCATTAATATCTGAGGTATATTGTTAATTATGACCCTGTCCTTGTGATTGTATGAATTCAACACTACTGTTTAATTCATCTCTGATCATATCGGGTTTTTCCTGTACTTCTTACTTAAGTTTATCAACAGAATTTTTAGGCCGCTTCATCTGTGAGACGAGGTTTATGTTTGAACGGACACAACACACCGTTTTGGTGCTTCATTTACAGCAAAGAAGGTGTAAAATGCTGTCCGACTCATCTTCCTCGTCTGCAGGGCTTCTATTCATTTGGGTAATTCGAGCCTGGGGCGGGAAATCGCAAGTGATCATGGTGGTCGACATTTTTGATATTGATTGTAATATCGATATTGCTGTCTAAATTATCATTTTTAATGCATGTGTTAAAACCTGTGTTGCTGATGTACTCTGACGTACAGAATCATTAAAACTTTACTCACCTCGATGCCTTTTACCATTGCTCTCCTTTCATACACGCTAAGAGAACCTTCAGTTGAGCATCTGCGTGATGAAAACAGGCAACTACGACTGACGATACCATAGAGTCTTATGAGGGCAACGTGACTCTCAAGTGACCGGCATCATGGTAAGGGTTCTCAATGGGGTTAACTGTTAGCCGTAAAAGGAGCCAAAAATTTAGCCGTTAAACGTAAAACTTGCAAAATTGTAACTGTTAGCCGTAAAAATGTTGACCGTTAAACCGTTTCTAGCGAAGAACATAAAGTCTTTTAAAGATCTCTTTCTAATTTTTCCGTCTTGTATTGTTTTGTTTATGTGGGTAGTTAGCAAAATATACATGAATTAATCAGGAACTTTAAATTTCATGTGTCACGCGTCCGCTTTGTCTGAAACGACTGTAAATTATCAAACAAAGGCTTATTAATCACAAGATTCAGTTACCCGAAAGAAACGGCCCCTGATGTTATCCATGATATGAAGCACAAATTTGCGAAAAAATTATTTCGCAAGGGTAGCTTGTTGACTAACAGGGAGAGCTAGAGGCACACAACCAGACAATTTAACAGATTTCATCAGGGATCATCATGACGAAAAGTAACCAACAAAGAAGTCATACAAGCATTTCTAATTAATGTTAAAAGTTTGTCATTCTCGTCTTTTCGACCCTAAGAGAAATACGTCTGAGCTTCTAATTTCAGCCAGCTAACACGTAACCCAAATTTACCAGACACTACACGCACGCAGGCTGAGTGTTTTCCCGAAGCATAATTTACACCTTCATTGTGGGAATGGAGGTCGGTGGATGGAGGGTGGCAGAGTAATTGACAGAGACGGCTACTGTTAGAAGCTCTTTAGGAAAACGAAATCGAACTCAGCCAGCAAACAATCACTGCTAGAAACCTATCTAACGAGGAATGAAAGCTTGTACCCGAAGGTTTCCACTGACGCCAGCAATTCTCCATCTGGGGAATAAATTTCGAAATGGGCACATGTGACGGAAAACGGAAATGTAAAGGCAGAACTATTCAAAGAAACAAGTTTCTTATGGAACAAGTGAGTGATTGCACATGCAGAATGATAAACACGAAACGACAACCTAACAAAGTCCGGAGCATATATAAGAAAGTAAAAAATAGGGCTGTTGGGAAGCTTGAAAAAGTCTTCATGTACGAAAGCCTCTCTTGTCTTTCAGTATAAGATATTTACGGGCGAAACGAAAAGTTCAAACTCAAATGGCTAGCGGTAAAATATTTACTTTAGAGATTTTTCCAAGTTAGGAGCGACTTTGTGGCTTTGGACGAAAATATATGTATGAGCAGGAGCCATAATCAGGGACGGAGACCGTAAGTCTTGGGATGCGCGCGGACCCATGATATGGGACAATTTTTCTATTTTTAGAACAAATTGCGCCATCCTGACGTCATATATCCGCGCTGATCCACGCTCGTGTCTTGGGCTCTCGCGTGGATGTTGTAACGTTGTGTGAAGAAATGGTGAGAGTTGTGAGATTCTCTTGCTGATTTTTCACAGAGATGGCAGGGAATAAGGCAGATAAGAAATATCAGGGCTCTTCTATGCTCTTTTATGGTATGATTTAATGGAAAGGTATGTTTTCAGAGTCGAGAATTTCTTTAATTTCGCGCTGTGAATGAATAAAATCCGCTCGCCGGCTTGTTATTCCCGTAAACTTTTGTGTTTGTTTTCAGATAGAGAAAAGTTCTGTAAGAAAACTGTTTACTCTGGTATCGAGTTAATTTGTGAGCTTGCCAAACAATGCTTAATCATAATCATAACCTGTTTTTGATAGTTTCTTATTGTTTCTGCTCGTTTGGCGAGTTTGCAAAAGTTGTTGAAAGGCAAGTTTGACGCGTACGAGTAGTTCATTTGCATAGTGCAGCGCGTGCACTTTCAAGTCCGAGTCGGTGTTTTCAGATTGTTATCAAATCGTGAAAAAGATTTGTTTCGTTGTCTTTTGTGCTGAGATACTGCAACAATTTTCACCAACGTTCCCCAAAAGGCTACTAACATCATGTGTATTTCTTTCACATAGTGAAGCTTTACGCTGCGAAAATAAAATAGACAAGGACTTTTGACTCAATCGAAATCTTTAGCCGAGTCGCTGATTTAATATTTCTGCTGTATTCCCTTATTTTCAGCTAAGCCTTTAATATGTTCTCAAACGTAAAATCAACCTTAAACATATTCAAAAACTAGAGATTATATGAGTTCGATGTACGTTTTCACACCAAAGTGCGAAGCCCGATTTGTCATGTTTTACTAGCTGTGCAAAACACGCATCGGCGGGCGCTCTTACTCATCGACAACAGACAATTTATTGGGTTTTTACACAAAAAAAAACTAAGCAGCATCTACGAACATAAAGCTATTGTCACTTATTGGGCCTAAACGCTGCTATATCCAAACATATCCAACTAGTTTTTTTTTTCTGTGTTATGGAAAAGCTGTTAATCTTCTTCATATGTGATATTAATTTAGATTGGAATAATGTGAAGTTTAAAAGGAGCAGCGGAACTCAACTTGATCAGCGATATAAAGCGGGACATACCTAAATTCGGCACTGTCTTCACTCAAACTGGAGCACCTTACGGCGAAAAGACTTAAGCAAAATTCCAACAGCCATAAAGGCGTTGAGTTATGGGCCAAAAGCATAAACGATCGGGAATTTCGGACGCCATTTCTCCTGCGCGACATCCGCGAAAATCCTCGCAGCAATGTACGTGCGTGTGCCGCAGGCGATGGCGCAATTTGTTCTAAAAATAGAAAAATTGTCCCATATCATGGAGCCAACAACAATACTAGAAATGGCGCGCGCTTACGGTCTCCATCCCTGATTATGGCTCCTGATATGAGTTATATTGCGCTATCTGATTTATCTGCTATCGACTTTGACAATACAGTTGAGCGATGATCAGTCACTGATCTGTTAACATAGTTAATTTGGTACTGTTCTGTCTTTTTCTCCACAAGACATTCGGCTTACTATCATGTTCATCATTATCATCGTCATCATCATCTTTTCTACGTACAAGGTCACGGTAGCCTCGCAGCTCCTACAAGCTCTAAATTTCATTGGCGAGGATAGAGTCGCAGCCCTTTTGTTTTAAGGCTAGGGTCCATTGTTTCTGCTGTTCGTTCTTTTGTTAAACCTAAAGGGTGGTCTCCAATCAGATGAGACCTAGTAAGAGCTGCGAGGTGACCCCAAGGTCACTGATAATAATAAGAAAAATAATAACAGTAACAAATAAAAAAGCGGCAAGGAAACCTCCAAAACTCTACCATGTGCAGGCTTATAGCTGAGGTCCCCCTTTTAATATAGTGTAGATGTTCAGTTTTGCCAGCGCTAATTCGCCATTTTGAGGTTGCTGTATACCTTCAGATCGGCAATTTTCTTCAAATTTCGATTTTTCGGTTTAAGTAATGACACAAATGAAATTTCTAATGTAAAAAAGAAATCATTGAAAAAGATTAAATATTGGCAGAGAAATGGCGGTTTTAAGTTTTGGCCGGAAGTAAAAAATTACCCGTCTGATTGACATATTTAGCGCTGTTTTCTCGAATCAATAGACTCTTTGCATAAATTGCGCCTAAATTTGAATAACAATACTTGGTACATCCTTAGTCTCTCATTCATGTTTCAAGACAAAGGAAATTTCACATGAATGTGAGGCTAAGGATGTACCAAGTTATGTTATTCAAATTTAGGCGCCATTTATGCAAAGGTCTATTTTTTCACTTAAAGCAGACACTGTAAAGTAAAATACTCATAGGGAATTTGTCCGATTGTCGCCAAATTTTGACAGTGGGTAGATTAACACATAAACAACAAAAAATGTCTGCGAATTATTTCTTTCGAATTAATTTTTCAATGAGAGAGATTTTTGTACAAACTCTTCCCATTCTTCTGGTACTATTTCGAAAACGTTCCATAACCTTTCACTGTAATTGAGTATGGCAAAACACAAACACGTTTTTTAGCGCTTTGGGTCCGGAAACTGAGGAACAAATGTTATTAGCGAAAGACAAAATTCGCTTTGACTTGTAGCTTTGTCGGACGCTCGCATTCAGAAGTCATGAAAAATTCGACAATTCATTTTATTTCAAAATTATTGGTATAGTTGGACAGCCAGCTCTGATATAGGGGTTTAGGTATCTACAGTTTAAACTGGACGCGCTACATCGCTTGGACGCGAGACACCCCTGAAGGTATATGGTAACCTTAACTAAAAACAATTTCAACGTGTTTGATCAATAAAGAATGTCAAACCATTGCGTTACAAA
>JAHPZR010003164.1:37500-40000 GCA_019787425.1 Platygyra sinensis | reverse complement strand
TTTACTTTTCAAGTTTGGCTGATTAATCTCCTGCAAGATCCAACATTTAATCAAACAGGATCTTTGTTCATGGCTTTGCAGTGTCTCATAAGAAACCTTAACTACAGCCTTGGGTGAAATGCAGTGAAGAAGATCTGTTCGCACAAAAAGAAAAATATTCTTGAATGATGCAAATTTACCTACCAGGCAGACCGACAGCAACTTCTGGGTGGTGGTAAAGAGGGGTGGGGGGAGAGTACTCTGAGTTTTTGGGCAGGAGTGTCCAATGTGACCCAAGACCCCTTAGCTTTTACCACTCCATGTTCGGCTGCAATTCTACTTCCCTACCTATTTTGTAATATGTGTGCAACAATTAAAAACCCTATGCTTTATAAGATAAGTGCGACCTTGCATGGTACGAACACAGCTTGTTTCAACAGCCTTTAATAATGCATCAATAACTACAAGCTTACCAACATGTTTCATCTCTAGATTACTTAATCCACTAGTTTGGCCATAGGGTTCCTTTGATTTACCATCGTGCTTAAATAAAGGTTGCCTGTCTGTATGTATATTACAAATTGTAAAGTAGTAAAGAGCCTTTAGAGGAAGGCTCAATTATTGGATGAAATGGATGAGGTTGGGCAAAATATCGTGATTTGTAAGTGGAGAGAGTAGATCAGTTATTTGTTATTTGTTACAAGCAACTGATCTGCGAGACTGCACTGACAAATCACGATGTTTTTCGATAAACGAGTTTGAGTAACTGTTTTGCTATTCGATCACCAAGTTTGTTTTCATATGACAGCGCAGGGAAGACTGCATGGTTACATTCACACATCAGCAGAATATTATCTGTAGCAAAACAACATTTGTATGGTTCTAAGAATGAGCAGACAATTATTTGTGGCCAGCTATTTGCAGGTCACCCTGTGGGCGGTCGGCCAATGAAAAGGGAGAAAAAACATCGAATGATAATAAAAATTTAAAATCATGAAAACTCTTCTGTCTGTTATTGTAAGTTATAAAACATTACATAACAAACTATTAACAGAGTCTCTCCTTAAATTCTGTTTTTCATATAAGAAATATTAAAAAATAATATCAAACGTTTAAGCAAACGTTTAAGAATATTTAGGAATAAACTCGAGGCTGAGATTTTGAAAAGAATATATTTCTGTGTGTTGAATATTTGTAAATAAAATACATTCATATGTTTTTAATTAGCCCGTAAATAATTCTCCATTTCTCGAACAGCAAAACTAGTCAAAAAAACTATAAATACAGCAATAGCCATATGGTCGATGCAAACAAATTTTCTGCAGGGTTAAGTTGTTTTTGTCGTCTCAGGTTTAGTGGCTGCAGTCTGCTTCCTCTCCAAAAGTACTTCAATGCCATCTAGACACCAATTACTTGTAATTGATACCCCAAATACAAAGATATGCCCAGGATTGAACGCTAATGAGATTCAAATTCCTTATGATAAGCATCACAAAGTGTCCTCATTGGTAAAAAGTCACCAAAACACACACAATTCTGTCAAATATGAAGTAATATGAAAATGTCAAATAACCCTGCCAATTATGAAAGACTAATTAAACAATACTTGCGTTCAATCCCGGACATAAGTGCAAATACAAATTTTAAAACGGAGATGTTATACGCTATAACCAAAGAAAATTCGCAGGAATATTTACAGCCTAAAACTGGAAGAAATGTAAAAATATTCTGTTTAGGCCGGAAAAAAAAAATATTAAAAAAGAGTGCAATAAAAATTTTCACATATTCTACAGCTTAGCAGTTACGCTTTTAAGTTCCACACCAGCTGTCGATAAATGATCCGTGTCGTTGGCGTTGTACGGTAAGAAAGGCAAATACTTGGCCACTTTGTAATTACTGATGCGATTGAGACCAAACGGCAGGTCATAGACTTCAGTAGAAGCTGTTTGGAACTGATCATCAATGTCATCTGACTGATGTTGTCTCCAAGTCTTGAGCCCGCGTTCCTCAATGGTACCAGGAATGGTGTTGTCAAGAATCAGTGCAACAATACAACCCACTGCCATGCTTGTTGAAAACAGTACCGTCAGTATCTGGTCGATTTCTGAAACTCCTGTTTAAAGACATATATGTCGTTAATTTAGGGTTATATGCCTGGAAAAGTGACACTGAAGAGAAGGATAACGCAAAGAAGTCTATTTTTATGATAATGACAGTTGCACAAGCGAACACTTTTCGACAAACTACTCGCCATCTACACCTTCTCTATAAAATACATATTTATGCATGGTTTAAGCTACCTAAAAAACTGCAGTGGTAACCTTTCAATTTGTTCCTTTACTGTAATCGATCGGGTGAAGGAATTCATGGATATTTCGGTGTTGGGGAGTGACATTTTAAGAACATGAAGGAGGACTATGATCATAGAGTAGACCAAAGTTGCTTTTAGTTTTTTGGTGCCTGTGGTGTTACTGGCCTTGAAAACTCGTGTAAAGCTAGTTTCTGTAGTGAACTGTTCAGT
>JAHPZR010003164.1:22500-30000 GCA_019787425.1 Platygyra sinensis | reverse complement strand
TGACACCAGGACTAGCGAGCCATTCAGTAACATTAAGATAAAAATTGTAGTCGTTATGTAATCTTCTTCAAAGCGTAAAATCTCGATGTTCATATTTGGAATTTTGCAACTTTTGAGGGAAACTTAACAGATACGTACCGTTGAATTTTCCGCTCACTCCGAACATTATGGCCTTTTCGTTTTCACTGGAACGGCATTGTCCGTAATTTCCTGTACTTCTTTGTAGACAACTCACCAAATTTGTGTTTTTCTCACCCATTTTTTGTTGACGAAACTTGATTTGCCAAGCGACATTTGTCGCATTAATTTCCCTATAAGGTCAAACGTAGGTATAATGGCTGGTAACCGAGATACAGTGGACCAATCAGAAAGCTAGAATTGTATTATCCGAGGTTGAGAATTTCGTAATCTTCGATATTCCCCAGTTTTAGCATTTTTCTTGCGGGACAAAGCGGGTAGTCCCGAGCGGGCAAGAAAGCGCCTTCTTGCCTGCTCATGGAGTTAGCCATATTGTAATAAACTTAATTAACGCCGAAGATTACAGTTGATGATTGGTCTAGTTATTAATAAAACAGCAACAGCTCTTTCTAATACTTTAATAATGGTAACATTAATTTATGCTTACTAAGTCAACGTTATATGAAGCGAGTTCGTGGTTATGGGAAAGTATGTGCCGTACACACATATACATACAGCAAATTAAATTAACACTTTGGAGAATGCACGATCGTGTACTAGGACAATATCCTGGTGTAATAATTAGACTTTCAATAAGACCTGAGAGAAACGTTCGATAACACGTAGGTCGATTGCAGCTGGTTATGTTTTGCTTCTCTTAAAAGCAATATAAAAAAGGGTATTTTTGTCAATACCTGGCTCCAAACGTAGATTGTAGTAAGGTAACAAGACCAGAAACGAAGAATATAGTGCTTAATACTTCACTGATGGCAAGCGTGTTGTTCGCAAAACACATTGGACCACTCAGAATAAAGGGAATTGCCAATGTTCCTCCTAACATGGTCAAATAATGCTACAGGAAGAAAGGAAACGAAGTTAATTGATAGGGAACAGTTACGCCATCGTAGTTAACTAACCAACCTTGGACATGTAACGCCAAAATTGTTTGTAATGGTCATGTATGACTGTGAAGCAACCTTCGTCCAACTAGAACAAACTTGATGGAGAAAATCCTTGAAGTCTTTTTCTTCTTCTGTTACAACCAATTCCTGGCATTCAGTGCTAAGTTAGCGTATGAGTTCACAGGGGAATAAAGGTCAGCCGGTATAGGTGTTTGAACATTTGAACCAATCAATACCGTCGCATATTTTATCCGATTGAATAAGTCGTTAACTAAAACTGGAGCGCAATCTGTAGTTGCGTGCTACACTAGGCTGAGGAAAATGAATTAAAGTTGACATTTGCTAGTCTCACCTGGAAACCCAACAATAAGCAAGCGTACCATGGCGGGTTCTCATCGATGAGATAAGACAAACCAAGAGCCTTTGTTCTCTCCTGGGGTAGTGGTTGAGTATCAGGCTCAGGTGTCTTCAAGAATAAAGAATATAAATGTGAAATCAGGGAATTATTTTTTTTAGAATTTCTTAGTTGGCTACAGAACTATTCAGTGTACAAAGGTGCAGTCAGCAGGTGCAAGGTGCAGGTGCACGTGAAGATCAATTATTCTGCCTATTTAGCTAGACTTTGTTCTCAAATTGTTCTCAAACATGTTTTCCTTGATCTTTTGCCGCACTTTTGATTGTCACAAGATTCTGTCGTGGCCTCTGTTATTGTTACTTTTTGTCTTTTTTCCTAAACCAGAAATTTGAATTTTTCCTGCTTGCAATCTGCACTTTCAAGCTAGGCGCTCGACATTCACTCCATTCTTTCTTTTGAACCCCTGAGGCCATAGGCAAGAGGAATTTGCAGCTTTATTTCTCCGGCTAAGCTCACCGTACACATTAGTCCGTCACCGAAACGGAGCTCTTCGAAAATGCTTTTCAAACGGAGGAATTTGAAAACGCCGGCTTTTTTTTCGTGCGGACTAAAAACATTTTAAAGACGGAGCCTTTTGAAAATGATGACCTCTCGGTAATCATATGATTTCGCTGCCGGTGTTGTTTTCAAATACAAATCCAAAATAACCGGTGATTGTTGCGTTTTTAAATTTCTACAGTGCAGTATGGACGGAAAACATTTCATGGATTTTTAGAGTGAAAAATACGTTTTCAAACTTCTCCGATGTAGTGTCGACGGGACCTAAGGCGTTCGTTTAAGTTTATCAACAACACGCTCCTCTAGCTTTTTGATGACTGAGCGACAGGGCTGCAACCGGCAGCAATTTTAATGCTTCGATCACGACTTTATCGAAACGGCTGCAATATGGTGTCTGACTTATCTTGTCTACGCAGCTTCTAGTCCTTAAAATCTGACTCAGTGTATCATAGTGGTCGACCTTAACTTTTTAAGATTGATTTAAATATTACCATAACTGTGTACATAATCTAGTGTAACGATTTTTTAAAAAAATGTATTGCCAGCATGCTGCGACGCACAAAATCAGTGTCCAAACTTGACTCACCTCGTTATCTTGTACCATTGTTCACCTTTCACGCACGCTACGACGCCTTTTGTTGACTTGAGATCAAAACAGGTAACTCAAACTGACAATGCCATAGAGTCATAAGAGACCAACGTGACTTTCAAGTGCGGGCTGGCCTTACGTACACTGTCTGCGAGTGCATTTAATTGAGAATTTAAGCACTATTTAAGACATTGTACCCAAAAAACGTGACATTGAAATGCTTAATAAAGGACAGAGAGTGTGAGAGAGAGAGTATTAGAGACAGAGAGAGAGAGTATCAGATATATGGGTCATTTACCAAGCGCGAGGTCAAGATGGTTTTACACTGGCCAAATTCTCTTCTTTTTTTGCTTGTTCATGGACCGAGGCGGCTTCGAGGTCCATGAACTCGCAAAAGAAAAAACAAAGAACGAGGCCAATACCAAGCCATCTTGAACGAACAAGCTTGGTCAATAAAGGATTTAATATGGCTTTCTGGGAGATGTTTTCTTTCGGGACCCAGCGGGTAGTCCCGAGGGAGACATCTTAAATTCGACGTTATTCGACGACGGTTTGACATCAAAATAAAGATTAAAATCGCTTTCAAAAAAAAGGGTACTTGGGGTTTAATAGATGTTTAAGACAACCACTGTATTATTGTATCATATACCAAAGCTCCTGACCCGGCAACAACAAAGTCTCTAGTAGCTAGCCACAAATTTGGGAAATGGCGTGCTTTCTAATAAAAACGTGAACTTCCCACAAATTGTAGGAAACAACTAATTCTCACGTCATGTAACAATAGTACACTGGTTTCATTGAACATGCTGGCGTCAGCATTTTCTCTTGATTTGGTTAACGTAGGCATAATTGCAATTTGCTATTGTGTTTAGTAAAATCCAACTACATGTAGTGGTCTATTATCAATGCTGCGTTCTGATTGGTTGAGCTAGGCTAGGCTAGGCTATTTGTTATGGCCCACTAGTAGCGAAAAGCGCCGGCTTTGAAAACCAAAACAATGGCGGCTGAATCGCTTTAACTAGCGAAAGATGTTTTGTCTCGATAGTTTTTTGACCAACTGGTTGGATTTTACTAAAACAATTATTCCTCGAGCCCGAATGGCCTCTGAGTCCATAGCCCATTCGGCCTTCGGCCTCATGGGCTATTGACTCAGAGCCCATTCGGGCTCGAGGAATAATTGTTAAATACATTCAAATGTGTCTAAAATAGCCTAGCAGTGAAAATGGAATTTTAGACCTAAATTGGAGTTGGGAACGGCATTGCGATTTTAGCCGAGAATATATACGCGTCGAATAGTCGGGCTGGCCTATATGCCATCGATTGTGACAAAACGTTGTTCATTAACTGATGATTTGATTACATTTTTTTAACTGGGCCAGTAATACAGTTGAACTCAGTGATCTTCCTGACGACCACTTCGATACAACAGCATTGAACAATAATAGAAGAATAGCTCAGACAGTCATTACAGCGGTTTTCAAATGAACGTCTCGAAAACAAAACAAAAGTAATCGCTATATAGCGAGCAAATCACAAAAGAAACAAACAAGCCAATAAAACAGTAGAAACTGGAAGCAGTTCCATGTAGCTGAGTGCAGACGCAAAACCCAGAAAACGTGTGCGGACAAGTCACGATCAGCTTTGGTTTTACTTTTGGAAGAATAACTGCCGCAAGATTTTTTAAGCAAATGGAGTAGCGTACTGATGCAAAACTAATTACTTTTGACACACCGTTGTAAACAACTCTAGGCATCTAATGAGTCCAATAATTACTCTTAAATTCCTATTAAAAAGACGTTAGCTAACTAAGCATTTTTTTCTTTCTCGTATTTTACACAAGATATTATTCGGCTAAAGAGAAACAACGCCATTCATTCATAAAGACTACCAAAAGTTTCAATCAGTTACAGCTGACAGAGCGCAAAAACGGCTGATTGGTGGATGGTAAATGACGTCAATGAGCTGGATTTTCGTACTGCGACTGCGCACATCAGTTACATGATGTAATGTGATGTAAAGTGAATTTCAAGAATTCTCGTACTCGAGGGAATACGAAAATGGTTACTTGCTTAAAATTAACGTAATAACGCATGTAGATTCATCACCTTCCAGTACAGAAAGACTGCGTTTAATTCCTGTTTCATTCAGAAAGATCATCGATAGCCGTGAGCTGACTTCAAGTGTTTTTAGCACCGTGCACTCGTTTCACATGGTCCACCGAGAGATGTCCAAATTTTATTGCAACCGGCTTGCAGGCAAAGAAATGCTTGGCGATCCTCTCTTTGAGGCTGTGGCTGTGACTGTGGAAGGGTCTGCTCTAATGGTTTTTGGTTGGTGTTCCCGAACTTTGGCGTAACTTGACGGGGTCGTTCTTGCTGCAGTGATCGAGCACGTGTTCGAAATATTGTGTGGCGAACATCTTTGGTGGCTTTCTTTCGTTTCGTCGTCGCAGTTGCCCTCGAATTCATCTGGCTGATCGTCATCGTCGCTGTCGTCGTTATCCAATGCATCACCTTCGAGATACCTACATAAAAGAAGTGTTCGCGAAAGGACCATTAGCAGGGTCACTTGGCTGCAGGCAAGTGATGTGGAACGAGTGGCCCAGATTAACCTTTTAATTTTTTGTACGTTATTTCATCGGGCGAATTGACTTGGATCCGGACAGCACACTCTGGTAGATCACAACACACCAAATGAGGAACCGAGGAATGAGTATAAACCCATTGGCGAAGAACGTTGGTCCATCGTGGCGTCCAAGGCAGGAAAATAATACGGCTGAAAGGTTAATTAAGGTATGTTGACCTTTAGTGTTTGTCCCAATGTATTCCACACTTAGACGAAAAGGTCGAACAGGAACTCAGCTGAACTTTCAGCAATCTCATTGAGATTATTCTTGCCACATCCTCTTATAAATAAATACTGCGGCAAAAGCCACACCACAAAGCCGGCATCAAAACGTCTTTCACTTAAAGCATAGTTAGTAGAGGGGAAAAAATGTGGCTCAGCCCAAATTTTTCATACCTCTGTTGTGTTATTGATGATGAATCTCGTTATAACGGTAAGTAGCTATGGATCCACGTGCTGATAGCCAAGTGGATCTGCATACTACTTTGACAGAGTTATGACAAAATTCATAGTTAATAACAGGACAGACCCATGAAAAACTGACATCGATTTGTTTTGTCAATAACAAAAGTGCATCGCATTGCATTAATTATAAATACATGTGTCTATGTATTTATTGACAATGAAAATTAGCCAATAGGTACGCAAAAATATTTCTGCAGTTATTGTAAAATTTGTGCTACATCATAGCTGTGTACTAGTTTGAAAGAAATATATACCAGAATCATTAAATTTAACTTTTCAGTATAGACTTCTTTGGGGCCATTATTAATAAGGAACTTGAATTTCAATAATTTTGGCTTAACCAGACAAATGCAAATAATGCAAACCTTACACTTTTTATTTCCTTTCAGTGAAAAAATTCTAGAAATTCCATGATTTAGGGCGCGTTCGTTTGGGATATTCCGGAATAAGAATATATTCCGGAATATATTCCGGCTATTCTGCTCCTGGGAGCACAATAGCCGGAATGAAAATCCATGTATTCCGGAATGAGAATAGCTCCCAAACAAATGCTTACTCGCATTATTCCAATTATTCTTATTCCGGATTGATCCCAAACGAACGCACCCTTAATATGTTAGCAGTGTGCAATTATGTGTGGGTGCACTCTGTTTAACAAAATAGAGTTGATTGGAATTAATGGTTATTATTATTTTGTGGCTCTCATACTGTCTAAGAATGGAATGTAGGATTTCAATTTTTTCTGTAAACATTTCACTTCTTAACAAACTTAAATTGTGTAGCAGAGCAACGTAGTCTAGCTTGCTGTAACTTTGTCCTCTTGTTTGAAGGTGCCTTATCATCACTGTAGGTGGTGATGAAGATGTCATTGAACAAGCCAGATGCAGTGGACTCACAAAACTTTTCCATTTTGTCTGGATTATTTAGATGCCTCCCTCCTGGGGAATAGTATTTCAGCAACGATTTATGGGACTGTTGCACAAGTGTGCTAAATGATGTGTCTCCTTTATAACAGTGATAAAGATACTGAGAGTGCTCTCCTATTGCTGAACTTGCTAGACATGCTCACCATATATAACATTTATTCTCTACACGTATTAAAATTTGCCCACCTCTGGCACGAAGGTCTGCTACCTGATGTATTTTGCAACACTTTCCAGTATGCTAGCGAAGTGCATAGCAACAATACTAGATATGCAACCCAAAAAAACTTATATAAGCCACATGTAAGGATGAACACTGGCAAGCAAATGATTTCATTTAAAGCTATTGATCTTTGGAAGTCTATCCCACAATACCTTAAAGATTTGAATGTGTACATTTTTCTAAAAAATGTCAAAAATTTCTTACCCTCAGAGCAGTATTCAAAGTAACTTGTCTCTTGAAATTAAGCATTATCTCTCGACTTGTCCACCATACCTCTACTATATTTCACTTTACTACAATTATTTTTAACTATGTTCTATGTTTTCCGCCCTCCTTTTGGTTCCTCGCCTTTATCAAATATAACATCAATAGGTAACATGGGGGCCAACTAGGAAACCAAATGGTTTATTTGGCCACCATGCTCAAACAGTTTTATTTATAACAATAGAAACATCCTCAGCAATTACAAATGTTTGTTATTAAATAAGGTAACCACATCCGAAGAGGAAATAAAAAATTGAATTGTATTATACAGTGGACAAATGGCCTCTCTGTGGGATGTGTCACTGCAAATCCCTACTTGGATACTTTTAGGTAAACATATTTTAGTTTTCAATTTTCACCATCAGAAGGTTGATCTTATGTTTATCTGTTTGGTAAGAGCTTCATGAAAATGTTGACCC
>JAHPZR010003164.1:0-17500 GCA_019787425.1 Platygyra sinensis | reverse complement strand
ACTAAATCGCTAAACAGCTCAACTAATAGAAAATCTCAAAACAAACTGTTAGAATTTCACAGGCAATAAATAGCTATAGTTAAAAACAGCCAACATTGCCTCCGTCCGGGCAGACGTTACGAGACACAAATAGAGAAGAAGCGGTCACAAAGCCTGGCTTCGTTTGTTGGAGCCTCCAGATAACATAATAGAGATGTGAAGCATGACGTTTACGGTAAACGGCAAACGGTAATGATGACCTGTAATTTTTTGTTCTTTTCTTTTAGTCCTTGAATGAATCACACAATAATAGAATGACGATTTCTATTATTCACCGCAAATACAAATGTTTTCAGTATACTGTACCGGACGTTTGCCGTAAATACCGTGGTTTTAAAACTTCTCTTATCTAGCAGGCTGATTTGATTATCCCACCAACAGAGATAGTGGATAGCGGAGAACCCTGCCACAAGAAGTCTTCCCACTGGTAATTTACCCAATTGACGAATGTATTGTTGCATTCCACTATCGGATAAATGGTGACAACAAACAGCAACCAAATACACAGCTTCACAAACATGGCAGATAGCCAGTACAAATTGCTTACCTTCGTGATTCCGATGGCTCCAATGTTTTCACTGAACGAAGTTGTGCCGCATCCACTTCCAAAAGCTCCCGTCAAGAGGCATCCAATTCCTTCCATTCCAACTCCTCGGTTGATTGCGTGTTTTGGGGGTGGAGGTGCTCCTGATAATCTTGCGCAGGCGTAGTAGTCTCCCACAGATTCAATAATTGAGGCCAGCACCCCAGCAAGCATCCCAAACACCCCTGCAGCACTGACGGTAGGCATTCCCCACTGACCTGGAAAGCGACCAAAATGTAACCCGGGTCGCGGTTAGAAGCATACTAGCAAAATAAAACAAAGAAATAGCATTTGACGATAACGACGGCAACTAACCTGGATATGGAAGTCTGAACCATTTGGCTTCTTTCAACACAGCCGCCCTGGCGTCAGCTCTTGCCATGTACTGAGGAATGCTGGGATCAGAAGGAAACCCTCCCGCTACAGTGATGATTGCACAAATAATCCACGATACTACGATTGCGAGAATCACCTGTGTGACAACATGCGAAACGTTCAATGTAATAGAAGAGCGATTGAGAAAGATGCAAATAATAACGTCATTGGATATCCGAACCTATACTCACCGGAAATAATCTGAACAATGGAAAACGACCAACATAAAAACCTCTCTGTTCTTTGCTATATCCGGGAACTGGGATCTCAATCTTAGATAGGTACTGTGAAAACAGTACTATTAAGACGATAGTCCTGAAACACACAAACACAGGCGCAAAAACTGAATGTAATAGAACATATAATATGTTCCTTTGGTAGCTTTAGACGCTGATAAGTTATTGAGTTATTCAAGAAAATTAAAGCAGTTGCACAAAGTCCTACATCCATTATATTTTTGGTCAGTTACAGCGCATAGTATACTATTTTATCACATGGCCATGTCTCGAAAAGAACTGGGAACTACAAAATTCACGAATATGATTGGATAACATCAATATTGACCGCAGACTAACTTTTTCTCCGTCAGAGCCGGCATCAAGATCACTTTCCCTTTTATTTTCGGATTGATATCAGTATGTGGGCAAATCATGAGATCTTATATAAAAATAACAGTACAGGAAAGGTGCCAAAAAATACATAATCTAATCATTTGGCTTGGTTCTGCTAAAATACTAAATGAGCCTAAAAGACGAAAATAAAAAAGGTGAACTTAAAAATGAGCAAACTTTGGTAAGTGTAAGCTCAACTTAAGAATCGAAAACACCAGCTAATTACGAAATTGAGAACCTCTTGCAAGTTCAGAAGTAAACGGAACTCAATACAAGACTAAGATCGACTTAAACTTCTAGTCAGTAAAAGGAGCTAGGGAAGTGAGAAAAAAGCATACTTTCCAGTGAGTTCGATCTTCTGACAACCAAATTTGTCATACGTAATAATTTTTGCAAGGACCATCGTGACAAAACAGAAGTACCGAATCCTCTCGTTGTGGAGGATCTAATCAGCTATAAGTTGAATAATAGACGAAAATAAGCAAGGCTGATTGCACAGTGCAGGGATATATTTTCCAATATTTCGGAAGCCACGACCTTCCTTCTTCAGGGTGTTACCGAGAATGACTATAGTTTAAAACGTTACAAATTCAAAATATGGGAAATATGATATAAGTAGTGAAAAGATAAACTTCTTATTAACCTAACTTCGTCGGTCAATCTAACTAACCCATGAAAAGCTGTTTTACTTTAAGCAGATCCAGGAAAATGCAAAGCAGTCTTGTCAATAGAAGCAAAAACTGATGAGATAAGTCACTCTTTTAAATTACTCACGTCATTGAAATTCCCCAGTGGTTTCCTTGAAAATGAAAAAAAGAAAGAAAATATTTAATTGAATAAAATAGGATAGGATGATATGTGATAAACATGAACTGAATTGCTCAGTCAACTATTACCTGAATGTTCTGCACCCAGGTGGAAGAGTGCCACGCCCACCAAAGTGATTGTAGGAGCTATGGTCAGCGGTCCAATGAAGCGAAGAAGAAAACCAATGAGGCCAGTGAAACCGATTGCGACTTGAAACAGCGACGCGACCATTATGGCACCTTGGATCTAGCATACGATTTAAATAGTAAGAGATTTAGTTGTTTGTTGGACAAAAAGACAAATATACGGACGCGACAGTTGATGTCAGTTTGACAAGAATAAATGAAAACTTCATGGAAGTTACTGTGACAAAGTCAAAATAAACTTCCAAAACTGCATTTTCAAAGCTTACCTCTCTCATTCGAGGTTTCCAAATTTCATCGCTGTTTATTGATGAGCTTTCAGTTGAGTTACCTGCATATTCTTAAAAGAGCAAATAAGAACATGAATTAATTACGAACCTAATGGAGAGACAAGTGCAATACAGTCTACAAAAATAACTGAGCCCCTCCGATTGGACAACGTCTAGAAAAAGCTGCATGCAATAAGACGATTAGTTCAATTTTTTTCAGAACAACTTGCCTGATTTAACATCACCAGTCAAGTGTGTCGAAGAGTGGCCCTTATTAACGCGGGTCACTAGGCAACAACATGTACAGCACGTCGTCGTTAATACAGAAAGTGAAAGAGTTTCCGCTGGGAGAATTTCTTCTCTCATCCAAATCACGAGAAGTGTTGTAACTCCCCTGTGTGCTAATTCCTCAGTCTAATGTTGCATTTGCTTCTGTCAATGCATTTATACGCTTGTTTCATCACTTTACAGGATTTTTCACAGTTTGCCAAGGAAACTTTTAAAACTGACCTTCAGATTTGGGACATTTCCACTGTGGTAGTGACAAGATGGCAAATGTCGGAGTAATGAAAGAAAACGTCCCTCCTTGAACGATGGGGAGCCTGTAGGTATGTCAACATTACAATCTGGTAAATGTTATTGTTATTTATATTTATTCACACTCGAAGAGGGCAACTGATAAGTCCAGTTACATATTCGTAATCATCAACGCCATTAATGAAATTACTGTAATTCCTTAATACCTTTTTGGTTAACATTGACCTTAACGTGCTTAAGTTATTACCCTTGTTTCAACAATCCAGAGGGAAACACGCTTGCAGCGCCGGAGTTTATCAGACTCCTATTACTGCAAAGCAATCCAGTGGGGCGAGAAAGAATACGCAGTCACTTGGCTCCAAAAGTAGAGTTTAATCCAATAACATAACCGGAACATAACCCAATGCGGGATAGTGGTGTCCGGCGTCCCACCACCGGGGGCGTAACCTAAGTGCAATTTACAAAACACCTGTATATATGCTAGACTCTAAACAAATGATCTAATATTTCGTTTAGTAATCCTAACTGCTATTGGTTGCCAATTAGCTCATTGCTACTCTAGGCTATTCCATCATAGGCAAGCCAGTTATTCTACTCGTAAATATTAAGTACTTGCAACTTGAGGTAGTTCTCACTACAAGGCGTTGCCCAATAATACAGATAAACAGGCTGCTACCATGGTTATTGGACTTCCACTAACTGCTAACTGTTGGCTTTTTATGGTTACTGATATTGGCAAATTCTTCCCTCGCATATTGCATGCATAAAGTAAATACTCAACCTTATAGCTTCCTGAGTAGCGCGCAAACTCCAGGTAACAGCGAATGAGCGCGGTCGTGGTCGCGATTATTAGGAATGCACAGTTCATGATTTCAATACCTGACTCCAAACGTAGACTGTAGCAAAGTCACAAGACCAGAAACGAAAAAGATGGTGCTCAGTACTTCACTGATGACAAGCGTGTTGTTTGCGAAACACATTGGACCACTCAGGATGAAGGGAATTGACAATGTTCCACCCACCATCGTCAGGTAATGCTGAACGAAGGAAAACAGTGTTAGGACACACATGAAGGCTTCTGATTCCCAAAAAATCCAGGAGGCAACGTCAAATCAAACTCGTGACTCAGTAGTCTCCTAATCAACAAGCAAATAGTGTCCCAGTCACACAGTGTCGCAGCCAAGTACGCGATTTCCCAGCCCTTCTACAGGTAACGCAACAACGCATCCAACTGTAACAAGACTCTTGGCAACAAATCTCTTTCAAATCTAAAATGTATAAACTTGAGCGTGGATTGAAAGCTAGGTAAAGTTATAAAGTGACCAAATTACCGAATGCCGAGCCTAGTTGATGTTCTGCTTCAGGTTCCAGTCGGTTTTTTCTTTTTTCGCTTTGAGCGCGAGCCGACAGACTTGTAGCCTGCGAACAGGCTCCCAGCGAGGTCGGGAAAATAATTCGGCGAGCGAGTGTGAGTCGGAGCATCGTGACTCCGCGAGCGAAGCGAGTGGGACGCGGGGGAGCCTGTAGACATTGTTTTCAATGTACCGTTCCGCCCCTTGGTGATTAGCCTGTTACATATCTGTCAAGGAGGTAATTAAACCTGTCAAAATTGATGGGTTTCCCCGCGCTGATGAATCGGCTTTTTATAACAGTCTACCGTAATTGATGCACCGATGGCAAATAAAGTAGACAGGCCAAACACGACTCCTACGAGAAAATCAGAAAACTAGAGCCGTTAGATCGTGCTGGGCGGCAAGTTTTAAGAGGTCTACAATCAGAACTAACCCGAACAACGGCATATACAACACGCAACACAGTCGACAAGACTTGCGCGTAATGAGTTAAATTTAAATCCTGTGGCACCAGAACAATCAAAGGAGAAATAAACCTATACATCGAGCTCCACGAACATAAGCTCGATCAGATAGCTGCAAGAAACAATAGAATTTCTCTAGACAAGCCTATAGCTTTCTCGAAGTAAAGCTACGAAGGAAAACGTAGGAGGGCAAATATGACACCCGTGATAAGAATCTACCTACTGTACTTGCAAACAGTTCTAATCATAGCCGGGCCCGGCGTCACAATAATATAGAATGCGAGTAAGCAACACGTTCACGGTAAATGTCATATTTTGCCCTTAAAAGCAAATACTTGGAGACTTAAAAAACAAATCTTGCAATAGAAATGAGCCAAAACAATACTCTAACACACATGGCAAATTATAGAGGTGTCACACTCAACGAAGCAACACGCAGATAACAGCGGAAATCATGCAAACCTATGACTTACTTCTTAAAATTTGCCGCATAGCACGATCTAACGGCTCTAGTTTTCTCCTTATAACACAATACGAAATGCCTTTCATGAACAAGAGTGAAGCGACAAAAAGGTCGAAAGACCCAAAAATAAACGGCAAATCAACAAATGGCACGAACCGTAGGAGTCGTGTTTGGCCTGTCTATTTTAATTACCACTGTTTACCATCGTAGACGCGGCAGCAATTGAAAAATTAGGCTCTTCCCGAAACCAGTCTGTAGAATTCCGAAAACATCGCGCTTCTACGCCACAGTTTCAAGGCATAGCTTCTACTCACGTTTCAAACAAGAGATATGACGAAAATGTTGGAAAGAATTGCTCAAAGCTGCTTCAAATTCGTCGTCAGTGAACTGTGCAATGCACACGGGAGCCGTTGTTGACGGTCTCGGCAAGAATTATGCTAATTTACAAGCAGTTGTCAAGATCTGTCAATTATTTATCTCAGAGCTGTCAACAGTCATCGATTCAACCAATCAGATCTTGATACCAGGAGCTGGTATCATGGAACGGCGGCATCAATGGAATGTCTACAGGCTCCCCTGCGCACTCCCTCCTCACCAGACCGCTCTCGGCTCGTCCCGCTCGCCCTAGACTACACTTGACTATCTCGCCCTAAACCCAACCGAACCGGGAGCCTGTTCGCAGGCTAACAGACTTGCTGTCCATGCTCACGTGGACCAAGTTCACCGGTCGGTGTAAATCAGGTCTTTGCTAGAAAGATTTTGGGATGCTGGGGACATTAATGCCCGGAATATTTTTATTCCACAGAATCAAACAAATGTACGCACAGGGACAAAATCTATCAAAAATGGCATCCCACTGTTATTAACAAAACAAAGTAATAAAGTAAGGTAAAGAAGTAATCTCAATCCAAACAAAAACCGGGAAATACAACTACACAGGAACTATATTCGCTTGTCTTACCTGGAATCCCAGCAATAAACAGACGTGCCATGGTGGATTCTCGTCAATAACATAAGACAATCCAAGAGGTCGTCTTTTCTTCTGGGATTGTGGTTGAGCTCCGGGCTCAGACATCTTCAAACCAGGATAGACAATGCAAACAATTTAAAGAGGAAATTTTTGTTTATAACGACTTCTAAACTCTACCGAGGCTTTGCAAAAGAATTTTTCCTTCCGAGTTTCGAGTAATGAGTTTTTTTGATGAAACAGTTAACATTCATTTGTCGAAAAAGGTTTGTAAATGCTTCAGGGCTTCGTTTCAGCAGAGAATTGTTTGAATTTTAACCACAGACTACGAGTTTGGAGACAAGGAGTTAAGATATTGTCAGACTAAACACAACAAGATAACAGAGCTGATGACAATATAACTCCCGCACCTTAAGGGTGGGAGGGAATTGAATAGGGAAACGAAATTATCTTGACCGCGATTACAAGAGATTATGACTGATTACACAATACTTGTAAAAAGCTGTTAAAATGCTGAACCAACCGCGTTAAAACGAAGGTGATGGGCAAGAGTCGCAACAGGACAAAGAGGCGAACCCGGAATACTAGGAAGAGGAACACATTATGCCCGCTGAAAAAACTGAATGGTTTTGGTCGCGCGAATATTGAGAAAAGTCCCATGTGACGACACATGAAAGTCAGAGCGCAGTGGTACTTTAAGAGAAATGACGGAAGCTGATTGAACGACTAGATTAGACTTGCGCAAACAAGAAACGAAGGAAACTAAAAACAAAGCCTTCATAGCTGCCTGAAGGGGATTACTGGGGTCCAACAAAGAGACCATACGCAAAAGTAAAGTAGGTGTAATCGGCAATTTGCGAGCTGGAGCCGAGCCTAGAAAACGCTTACACCCGCGTAACGCAAGCTGGAAGGAATACGAATGGTCCCACCCCGAGGGAAACCGAACAAACGATGAAAATGCTTAATACTAGCAATATGATTTTGGACGGTGCCATAAGACCGACCGGTGACCGAAAGAAAAGCCATATATCGTAAAATAGTTTGCATAATACTTGTACAAAGCTATTAATGAAAATGCTTATGACGTCATAACATTCCACAATTAAACATCCTTACAAGGTGATGATTGACACCAAGCGGCATCGACAAAAGGACCCTAGGCAGCCACACCTTTGTTTTTGTTTACATGCGAGAATTTTTTCGGAGCCTTTCGAAACGAAGAAAAATCACTGTAGAACTACTCAAGATAATTAAACATACCTTCAGGAACACAGCTTACAGTAAAACAATAAGAATTCGCTTCACCATGCTATATCAGTAATTTTGATGGCATCGAAAATGGCGGAGGCTGCATACTAGGGTCCTTTAAGCCCAGACACCAAGGTTAAGGGTGGCACTCAACCGGTGTTGAAAGTACGATAACGCTGGTTTGCTCAAAACATATCAGTCTTTTAGGCTCATTTAGTATTTTAGCAGAACCAGCCAAATGATTAGATTATGTATTTTTTGGCACCTTTCCTGTACTGTTATTTTTATATAAGATCTCATGATTTGCCCACATACTGATATCAATCCGAAAATAAAAGGGAAAGTGATCTTGATGCCGGCTCTGACGGAGAAAAAGTTAGTCTGCGGTCAATATTGATGTTATCCAATCATATTCGTGAATTTTGTAGTTCCCAGTTCTTTTCGAGACATGGCCATGTGATAAAATAGTATACTATGCGCTGTAACTGACCAAAAATATAATGGATGTAGGACTTTGTGCAACTGCTTTAATTTTCTTGAATAACTCAATAACTTATCAGCGTCTAAAGCTACCAAAGGAACATATTATATGTTCTATTACATTCAGTTTTTGCGCCTGTGTTTGTGTGTTTCAGGACTATCGTCTTAATAGTACTGTTTTCACAGTACCTATCTAAGATTGAGATCCCAGTTCCTGGATATAGCAAAGAACAGAGAGGTTTTTATGTTGGTCGTTTTCCATTGTTCAGATTATTTCCGGTGAGTATAGGTTCGGATATCCAATGACGTTATTATTTGCATCTTTCTCAATCGCTCTTCTATTACATTGAACGTTTCGCATGTTGTCACACAGGTGATTCTCGCAATCGTAGTATCGTGGATTATTTGTGCAATCATCACTGTAGCGGGAGGGTTTCCTTCTGATCCCAGCATTCCTCAGTACATGGCAAGAGCTGACGCCAGGGCGGCTGTGTTGAAAGAAGCCAAATGGTTCAGACTTCCATATCCAGGTTAGTTGCCGTCGTTATCGTCAAATGCTATTTCTTTGTTTTATTTTGCTAGTATGTTTCTAACTGCGACCCGGGTTACATTTTGGTCGCTTTCCAGGTCAGTGGGGAATGCCTACCGTCAGTGCTGCAGGAGTGTTTGGGATGCTTGCTGGGGTGCTGGCCTCAATTATTGAATCTGTGGGAGACTACTACGCCTGCGCAAGATTGTCAGGGGCACCTCCACCCCCAAAACACGCAATCAACCGAGGAGTTGGAATGGAAGGAATTGGATGCCTCTTGACGGGAGCTTTTGGAAGTGGATGCGGCACAACTTCGTTCAGTGAAAACATTGGAGCCATCGGAATCACGAAGGTAAGCAATTTGTACTGGCTATCTGCCATGTTTGTGAAGCTGTGTATTTGGTTGCTGTTTGTTGTCACCATTCATCCGATAGTGGAATGCAACAATACATTCGTCAATTGGGTAAATTACCAGTGGGAAGACTTCTTGTGGCAGGGTTCTCCGCTATCCACAATCTCTGTTGGTGGGATAATCAAATCAGCCTGCTAGATAAGAGAAGTTTTAAAACTACGGTATTTACGGCAAACGTCCGGTACAGTATACTGAAAACATTTGTATTTGCGGTGAATAATAGAAATCGTCATTCTATTATTGTGTGATTCATTCAAGGACTAAAAGAAAAGAACAAAAAATTACAGGTCATCATTACCGTTTGCCGTTTACCGTAAACGTCATGCTTCACATCTCTATTATGTTATCTGGAGGCTCCAACAAACGAAGCCAGGCTTTGTGACCGCTTCTTCTCTATTTGTGTCTCGTAACGTCTGCCCGGACGGAGGCAATGTTGGCTGTTTTTAACTATAGCTATTTATTGCCTGTGAAATTCTAACAGTTTGTTTTGAGATTTTCTATTAGTTGAGCTGTTTAGCGATTTAGTTTTTACGTCAATTTAAAGAGAACGCTTTTGTCAAACCAGGCTAAATCTATGTAATGTTAGGTCGGAAGTCTACGAGTCATCCAGTTTGGAGCTCTTGTAATGATGGTGGTTGGTGTTCTTGGTAAAATTGGCGCGCTATTCGTCAGCATTCCAGATCCCATTGTTGGTGGAGTTTTCATGGTCATGTTTGGAATGGTCGCTGCAGTTGGTATCTCAAATCTACAGTTTGCTGATATGAATTCCTCCAGAAACTTGTTCATCGTTGGATTTTCCATCGTGTTTGGATTAGCTCTGCCACATTACATGGAAAATCATCCCAGAGCGATTGACACAGGTATGATTTCCACCGCAAGAGGTTAATCTCCCATAACCTGTACTGCAATAAGTGTAAATTAAGAGAACTGGTGGATTCAATTGAATAAGGTAATAGACCTGCCAACCCCTTCCATCAACTGCCTGTGAGCTATTCTCGGCCTCAAAAGTGGATAAACGATCTCTGACTGCAGTCAGAGCCAACCTAACTAGAAACAGTTGACCCATAAATGGAAACAAACTTTAAACCGAGCCTTAACGGACAATAAGAAAATCAATTTCAAGAACCACCCTTAATATTAAAGAGTGACAAATGTCCTTCACATAACTCATAAACAACAATCTTTTTCTTGGCCACGTTCTACAAGCAGCCAGATGATATTATATATAAGAACAATGCTATCCAGGGATTGAAACCACTGAAAATTTTCTTACTTATAATCATTCACTGGCCTTTGTTGTAGTCTATGGGATACAACAGTTGTCTTAACAATAATTAAAATGATGAATGGTTGCTGCAGAGAAGGTGAAGATACAATAGCCGGCGTCGTAAAATAAAGGGTTAAGTAGGGAATTTTTTTTCAAAACAATCTCCCGTTCGGTAATAAGTATTAAGACGGAATCCGCCAGACGTTGGAGTAACAAGTGGACAAAAATCTTGTACCAAGATTATTTGCATTGTATTGCAAACTTCTGTAGCGCTCTTTTAATTATCTTATCAAAACAATTCATTTCTAGCAACACCAAACTTCGAAAACGAATGTTGAACTTCGTATGAAACGCTTAAAAGTTTTGGTGAAATGAAACTGATGATGGAATTTTGCCTGTGTTTCCACAAAATCACTGAACTTTGAAATTTATTTTCTCTCGTTCCCGTGGGAAATTATTTTTCGGTGTTATTTCAGGCAATTATTTATGTATTTAGCTTTAGAAAAATGTAAAAATGACTGTAAAATATTTAAAATTACTCTGGTACAGATTTTTGTCCACTAAAACCTGAAATTGCTCCATCTTCTATCGGATTTCTTCTTAAGTCAAATAGTACTGTTCATTTGAAATGTGACAACTATTCTGAGTGGTATTTCACTTTATTGTTGGTGTGTAGACTTATAACCAAAAAATGGTGCCATATATGTTTCAATAGGTGTTTCAGAAATCGACCAGATTGTTTCTGTCCTTTTGAAAACAAGCATGGCAGTGGGTTGTATCGTTGCATTGATTCTGGATAACACCATTCCTGGTACCATTGAGGAACGCGGGCTCAAGGCCTGGAGGCAACATCTGTCAGATGACAGTGATGAGTTTCAAACAGCTTCTATTAAAGTCTATGATCTGCCGTTTGGTCTCAATCGCATCAGTAACTACAAAGTGGCCAAGTGTTTGCCTTTCCTGCCGTACAAAGATAACGACAAGGACCGTCTGCCAACGGTCAATGTGAAACTGTGCTAGGGTCTTCTTAGCTGTAACGACAGAGCGCAAAAACGGCTGGACATGCGCAGTATGAATTACGCATTCACCGCCATCACTCCCGCCATTCCATTTTCAAAATGGCGGACGACGAATCAAAAACAAACACGTCATTGGAAAAGCCACAGGGCCGCTGATCCTCTCACTGTACTTTTGCGGTCTCGTTAAAAAGAAGTGCCATCATTCGAGGAGTTGTTGTGGTTGTTTGTGGAGGAATCGGCTAAACGATCCTGTCAAAATCAGCTGCTAATTGTGGCAAATTTTGGGGCCAAAGGTATCGCTTTTTGCTTTGTGTCAGGAAAGGTTTATGCCTTTTCGTAAGCTCGCCGCTAACTCAATAAGCTCAAGAAAGGTAAATGTTTGAGATTAGTACTTTTTATATAACATATCAAATATGACTTTTTTTTCGTTTCTATGAAAATTTTTAAATCCCGTTTAAAGGAGGGCTTTTGCCGAGACGCTTTTAGAAGGGGAGCTAAGGTTCTTGCCTGCCGTGACCTGTCAAGACTGCGGCTCAGTGAGTAGTTCGATCACCGCATATCCATTGAGTTTTCGTAAAATTACGTTGTTTGCCATTTGAACGTTGTTAGCCGTAGTTTTTTCGATATCTCTCTTTTACAGTAGTTGGAAATTTTGTAATTTCTAAAGAGTATTAAAGAAGTTAGTTCATTACACATGAATTTCTTCGTCTTGTTGTCGTCTCTTTCGGGTTTGCTTTGCATTTGCACACGCCATTACTTTCCCGCCCAAACAGCGGCCACACGGTTAATTGTTGCCAGTCGTTGTTTCTAGCATATAAGTCTTAAGTCATATAACGAGTCGGGATTTTTTTTCCGCGAATTATATGCATTGTTAAAGGTGGCTCAAACCAGTTTCCAGCACTTAGATTTCTGTGGGTCATTACCCCCTCTTAATCATAACAATACAATTTCCTCAAATGTGATTGGTGCATAAACTGCTGTATTTTGCCCTAATTAATCTGCAAAGTTGTAATTGGACAGTTGGCTGTAATTGGACACATGTAATCTGACAGTTACATGAGGCAATGATTTTTGGTGCTCTTCACTAAATCCACCAATCACAAAAATAATTGCAATCACTATAGTAACCAATTAAAGGGAAAGACTGTAAAATTGTAGAGGCTTAATCTTCAGTGACTTTAAAAGAACTTAACAGCCATTTTGCAAGCTATTCTCCATATTTTTAATTAGAACATTTAGAAATGTAATTGTTATGAGTAATTGGTAACAGGACATCGTGTTGTCCAAATCAGTCTGTAATCATACTCGTGATTAACAAATCAGACTCCTGCTTTGCGGTCGTCCGATTTTGCTAATCACTCATACAATTGCAGACCGAATTGGACTCCACTCAGTCCTATTACCATTTTTTATCACTTGATGCTACAATCATGGTAACAAGAAACTACTGAACCATTGGTGAACATGTTGCTATCATCTTTGCAACACAATAGGTTACCATAGCAACAGTATGACCTGGTAAACACACCCTTAATTAAAGCTTTAGGGGCTTATAACTCAAAAATGGCATGGTTAAATTTTTTTTTGTCAACTTTTGATAAGCATGATTAGGTACAATTTTTGGCAAAGTTCAATGTATCTTTACTGCCAGAATCACAAACACAGGCATGTGGTTTTCTACTCAAGCGACGCTCTGTAAAAAGCACTGTGACAAAAAAAAAACAACAACAAAACAAATTAAAGTGTTGCTTCCCATTAAGTGATGATGAAGACTGCTGTGGGAATCTTGTTTCATGTCCAAGGCGATTATTTCCAGTGTTCGACTGTTTCAAAAATCCTAATGCTGGAACATTCAAGTGAGGCACACTTTAAACATGCTGATCAAGATAAGAGAATCTGTGATAACGAAGCCTACACTCCACCAAAAAAAAGTCATTCGCATAGACCTGTTAATTCTACCCTCTCCAGGAATGTTACTTTGTGCAACAAAACCATTTGTGGAGGTTTGTGACAACCTCCCGCCCACACACACACCCCCAGTCACAGATTTATTTGTTTGACTAGTGCTCAAGGTTGCAATCAATGACACCAACTCCATGAGTCCAAACCCTGATGGGGTGAACTCCAAGGAAAATTGAAGAACTTGAACATGGCAAAAAAAAATTGGAAGAACAACAAAGAAAAGCAGAAAAAAAAAATTCTTGATGAAAAGAATTGAAGGTGTGGGCGACTGTTACCATGAAAGAAATTCCTCTGGCTACCAAAGACAGGGCTTTAAATGATGATATGGTGTTTCAATGGTGTGCAAAACAAATAGTGTAGTTAAAATGAAAATGGAGATCATCACTGATCTAGCTTAGTACTACAAAACTGCCAGGTGTAGAAGCCATCTTTAAGACTTCAGTGTTTTAGTAGGTTCTTTAAAAGAAGTTGAACTAAACTAAGACTGGATTTTTACTTGTAATGAAAACCATATTTCCCTGATTGAAACACCACAAATAATAGCACAAATCAACAGCAAGTATAGGACAATTCTTTTTTTATATCTACAACATTTAATAGTAAAGAATATAAGGTGTGGTCATCTTAAAATGCTGCAAATGTTGCAAACAGATCATAGCTAAATTAATTTATTTAAATCATAACTCGGAAATAACTCGACAAAATATACAATTGAAGGAAAAACAACAAAAAGATGAACTGAACAGTGAATTGAAAGAGGAAAACATCATGCTTCAAAGGAAACTGCAAGGTAGACTTTGTTAAAGGAGATATATGCATAAATGACTATAGCCAGCATGGAAGCCAACAAAATTAAGCCTTCCTTTGGTCCCCTCCCAAAATAACATTAACAGTTCTGATTTTATACTACATAGTTTGAGCCATTCTAAGAATCCTTTAGACTAGACTTTAAATGTAGTGACTGACACTCGGTTACCGACCCCCCAAGAAAGAGAATATTCAGCAATTTCATGTGGCAATCACAACACATCACAAGAATGGAGGAAATAACTCACAGCCATCTACCACACTGAAGATTGAGTAATTCTGAATGGAAGGTACAGTAGCTTGTTGCAACAAGACTGCATTAAAGCAAACAGATGAAATAACCCTTTATCTTACAAATCTGCAATGCTTAAATACTTCAATAATGGACACCTAAATCACCCCTACCCTCACTTCCAGTCCAAGTATACAATATAGTACAGAAAAACCTGACAAATCTTGACATTCTCAAGGGGTCAACATTTTCATGAAGCTCTTACCAAACAGATAAACATAAGATCAACCTTCTGATGGTGAAAATTGAAAACTAAAATATGTTTACCTAAAAGTATCCAAGTAGGGATTTGCAGTGACACATCCCACAGAGAGGCCATTTGTCCACTGTATAATACAATTCAATTTTTTATTTCCTCTTCGGATGTGGTTACCTTATTTAATAACAAACATTTGTAATTGCTGAGGATGTTTCTATTGTTATAAATAAAACTGTTTGAGCATGGTGGCCAAATAAACCATTTGGTTTCCTAGTTGGCCCCCATGTTACCTATTGATGTTATATTTGATAAAGGCGAGGAACCAAAAGGAGGGCGGAAAACATAGAACATAGTTAAAAATAATTGTAGTAAAGTGAAATATAGTAGAGGTATGGTGGACAAGTCGAGAGATAATGCTTAATTTCAAGAGACAAGTTACTTTGAATACTGCTCTGAGGGTAAGAAATTTTTGACATTTTTTAGAAAAATGTACACATTCAAATCTTTAAGGTATTGTGGGATAGACTTCCAAAGATCAATAGCTTTAAATGAAATCATTTGCTTGCCAGTGTTCATCCTTACATGTGGCTTATATAAGTTTTTTTGGGTTGCATATCTAGTATTGTTGCTATGCACTTCGCTAGCATACTGGAAAGTGTTGCAAAATACATCAGGTAGCAGACCTTCGTGCCAGAGGTGGGCAAATTTTAATACGTGTAGAGAATAAATGTTATATATGGTGAGCATGTCTAGCAAGTTCAGCAATAGGAGAGCACTCTCAGTATCTTTATCACTGTTATAAAGGAGACACATCATTTAGCACACTTGTGCAACAGTCCCATAAATCGTTGCTGAAATACTATTCCCCAGGAGGGAGGCATCTAAATAATCCAGACAAAATGGAAAAGTTTTGTGAGTCCACTGCATCTGGCTTGTTCAATGACATCTTCATCACCACCTACAGTGATGATAAGGCACCTTCAAACAAGAGGACAAAGTTACAGCAAGCTAGACTACGTTGCTCTGCTACACAATTTAAGTTTGTTAAGAAGTGAAATGTTTACAGAAAAAATTGAAATCCTACATTCCATTCTTAGACAGTATGAGAGCCACAAAATAATAATAACCATTAATTCCAATCAACTCTATTTTGTTAAACAGAGTGCACCCACACATAATTGCACACTGCTAACATATTAAGGGTGCGTTCGTTTGGGATCAATCCGGAATAAGAATAATTGGAATAATGCGAGTAAGCATTTGTTTGGGAGCTATTCTCATTCCGGAATACATGGATTTTCATTCCGGCTATTGTGCTCCCAGGAGCAGAATAGCCGGAATATATTCCGGAATATATTCTTATTCCGGAATATCCCAAACGAACGCGCCCTAAATCATGGAATTTCTAGAATTTTTTCACTGAAAGGAAATAAAAAGTGTAAGGTTTGCATTATTTGCATTTGTCTGGTTAAGCCAAAATTATTGAAATTCAAGTTCCTTATTAATAATGGCCCCAAAGAAGTCTATACTGAAAAGTTAAATTTAATGATTCTGGTATATATTTCTTTCAAACTAGTACACAGCTATGATGTAGCACAAATTTTACAATAACTGCAGAAATATTTTTGCGTACCTATTGGCTAATTTTCATTGTCAATAAATACATAGACACATGTATTTATAATTAATGCAATGCGATGCACTTTTGTTATTGACAAAACAAATCGATGTCAGTTTTTCATGGGTCTGTCCTGTTATTAACTATGAATTTTGTCATAACTCTGTCAAAGTAGTATGCAGATCCACTTGGCTATCAGCACATGGATCCATAGCTACTTACCGTTATAACGAGATTCATCATCAATAACACAACAGAGGTATGAAAAATTTGGGCTGAGCCACATTTTTTCCCCTCTACTAACTATGCTTTAAGTGAAAGACGTTTTGATGCCGGCTTTGTGGTGTGGCTTTTGCCGCAGTATTTATTTATAAGAGGATGTGGCAAGAATAATCTCAATGAGATTGCTGAAAGTTCAGCTGAGTTCCTGTTCGACCTTTTCGTCTAAGTGTGGAATACATTGGGACAAACACTAAAGGTCAACATACCTTAATTAACCTTTCAGCCGTATTATTTTCCTGCCTTGGACGCCACGATGGACCAACGTTCTTCGCCAATGGGTTTATACTCATTCCTCGGTTCCTCATTTGGTGTGTTGTGATCTACCAGAGTGTGCTGTCCGGATCCAAGTCAATTCGCCCGATGAAATAACGTACAAAAAATTAAAAGGTTAATCTGGGCCACTCGTTCCACATCACTTGCATGCAGCCAAGTGACCCTGCTAATGGTCCTTTCGCGAACACTTCTTTTATGTAGGTATCTCGAAGGTGATGCATTGGATAACGACGACAGCGACGATGACGATCAGCCAGATGAATTCGAGGGCAACTGCGACGACGAAACGAAAGAAAGCCACCAAAGATGTTCGCCACACAATATTTCGAACACGTGCTCGATCACTGCAGCAAGAACGACCCCGTCAAGTTACGCCAAAGTTCGGGAACACCAACCAAAAACCATTAGAGCAGACCCTTCCACAGTCACAGCCACAGCCTCAAAGAGAGGATCGCCAAGCATTTCTTTGCCTGCAAGCCGGTTGCAATAAAATTTGGACATC
>JAHPZR010003161.1:0-24277 GCA_019787425.1 Platygyra sinensis | reverse complement strand
TTGCGTAAAATTAAATGCCTGCTCCCGAGGTCCCACAGTCAATAAATATTTGCATATGGAAACAAAAGAGAAAAACTTAATGTATGCACGACACAAGCGTGCTACTCATGAATACATGTATACCTCGTTCTAAAATCCATCAGCCGACACAAGCGCGTTACACATAAAAAGACTTCGTTCTATAATCCATGAGCCGAAACCCGGAGTTTTAATATTCATTTTATCCACTGCGGGACTGCGGGAGCAATAGTTTTACTCGTCTTACTTTACTCGTCAACCCATAAAATGGCGATACTCATCGTTACGTCTCCTATTGTCATTAATGTACCAACCAGAGGTTTATTGGCTCTCGAAACAAAGGATTCTTTTGTTCTGTGGTTGGCAAAATTTAAATATCAAAAGACTTGCTTGTAAACAGTGAATATCGCTATACAACACTGCGGGACTTCGTCACGCAATTCGTGGCCGGGTATTCTGAAGTCGCTCTCCAAATGCCATTCCGTTAACTTTGAAGGGATTGTTGAGACGAACCATAAGTACTGAAGGCTTAATTCTCAGCACAGAGCAAACTTAATATACCATGTACCAAACCTCCTATTCTGGGATCAGGACATCTCCGCATTTCTGCGTGGGCTCCGGAAAAACGTTGTCAATCCATGAAACTTTGTCGACGTCTCAGGCACTTGCTAGTATGTTTCTACTCCAAATATGAGGCTTTCGAATAACTTATCCTACCGAAAATTACTGCAAAGAAGTCTTTCATATATTTTGAATCTTGGGTAACATTGAACAAAGTAATCGAATCATCAAAAAGTTAGAAATCGAAAATCACCGATGTATGACGTGACGTCACACTGGTAGTTATGACTAAACCACTGTTTGCCTGGAGACACCCCCTCCCTCCTGGATATGACCTTTGATGTCGCGTTGCATGACGGCCCAAGTTTTGGTAAACTCACAAATTCATGTTATTAAAACATCTCAGTTTCACTTTTACTGGAAATGTTTAAGTACAAAGGCTCATTTTTAAAACGAATACTTATGGAAATCCATCTGGGTCTCTTAAACCAAGTTCTAACATTTGTTACATTATTTTCTTAACTCAAGAAAAATATTTTGGGACTCTGTTGTTGTTTCACAAAAGCCCTTTAAATTTCACTAGCTGGAAAAATCCTAATTCTCTTTTAAAAAACTACACCAACCGTTATACTGTTTAATTCAAATCGTATTCTCACTATTTCCTTCAAGCTCTGACGCCAGCACCCACTTTCACATTGAAGCTCCTAGTATACAAAAATTATAATACATGGTCGGTTATGGGTTTGGAATTTCTGATCTCATGTGCAACTTTATATCTCACGAATGAGTACAGCAAACTCGTAAGAAATCTGAGTTGGACATTTGAAATTCTATATCTAGAAATTCCATATCTACATGTGTATTAACACCCATGTAACATTCTCTATATTCTATGCTGAATACATACATGTCTCACATGTGCTTACCTGTTGACAAAACAGAGAATAAGAAAACCACGAGGAGGACTGCAAGTAGCTGATGCCTTTGAACATTTCCCATGAAGAATCAATGCGACTAAAAATCAATACTTTATATTAAATACAGGCAAATTCATTTCAGTATTAAACACAAACAATAACAAAGAAGACAATAACTGTAAACTGAACATGTCAAGAATTAAGAATTAAGACGAAATCCGATAGAAGATGGAGCAATTTCAGGTTTTAGTGGACAAAAATCTTTACCAGAGTAATTTTAAATATTTTACAGTCATTTTTACATTTTTTTAAAGCTAAATACATAAATAATTGCCTGAAATAACTCCGAAAAATAATTTCCCACGGGAACGGGAGAAAATAATTTTCAAAGTTCAGTGATTTTGTGGAAACACAGGCAAAATTCCATCATCAGTTTCATTTCACCAAAACTTTTAAGCGTTTCATACGAAGTTCAACATTCGTTTTCGACGTTTGGTGTTGCTAGAAATGAATTGTTTTGAGAAGATATTTAAAAGAGCCGTACAGAAGGTTGCAATTTTTGTCCACTCGTTACTCCAACGTCTGGCGGATTCCGTCTTAATTACTCTGTAGCGATATTGTTTAGATCTGCTCATGGTTGTACATGTGTTCCTACAGAAGTAAACAAAAAACAATCCAAAAACAATTGTGTAAAAGCTGCGATGCCTATGTATCAAACTTTATTGAGCAAACCTATAAATATATATACAAACTAAATAAGAAACTGTGAGAATCTAAATAAAAGAGATTTTATACTCCTTAGCCCATGTTTCCGACATCTTCTGAGATGTGCTCTCCCCAGAACTCTTTAGTCACGGCAGCCGTAGTAAAACCAGCCATAGTGATTTTCTTAAACTCCCTTATAACTAAATAAGCACCCCCCTCAAACCCCCATCCATCCCCACCAACAGATTCTCCTAAATTTGAAATAAGCACCTCAGGTATTATTTTGAGGATTTACAGTATTCAAGTTCCATGTATATTTACTCCCTACCAAACAGAAAATGTCGTTTTGTGTTACAGTTTGTGTAGAACTCTTTGTGTGTGCAGATTACTAAAAAGTTGTCATCTTTCCTACTTTCCATGTAATTCTACCAAATGCAGTTCAATATACATGTCGAATTTAAGAAATAGAAAACAAGTACCGTGTTTCTATCGAGTTATACAAACACGAGTGGAAGTTTGGGAGAACGAGAAATGCTGTGGGAACACGAGCCGCAGGCGAGTGTTTCCACAGCTTTTTCGAGTTCTCCCAAACTTTCACGAGTGTTTGTATAACTCGATAGAAACACGAAGTACATGTTTTCTATTTCTTTTAGAAAACACCACGACGAGAATAAGGAAAACAACTTGTTAACTTTGGATATCAAAATGTAAATTCTCTTTGCTCACGCCATCACTACGTCACAGCGCGCGCTAGTTCTGTCTACATCGAGTTATACAAACACGATTTTAAACCAATCAGCGGGTGTGCTTTCTTAGGACTGTTTTCTAAAACTTAATAATGGATACAATAATTCCTCAAATGAAGCAAAACAGAACAAACCTTAACGCATGTGTTACTCCCTAGGGTGCCAACTGGCACACAGCATTATAACTTTGTGAATATTTAATAGATTTCAATCTATGAATTTTTATCACGAAATTGTCTCGTGAAGATCTGCTCATTAAAGTCATAAAATTTTGTCCCCTCCTATCAAAGACATGGTTGACCACCCACACAAGTTTTTAGTTCTTTTTTGGGGGGATACAAATGGAATGCAAGACCTGTTTCACATGAAGCTCGTGAATAACGCTATGCTCGTGAATAACTCATCAGTAAATGGCGCATCATAAACACTTTTGTAACGAAATTCAGCATTTAAGATAGAGTATTTGGTCTCCGAGTACTTTGCCGTTTCAATCGACTTTCTGCGTCTTGTATAACCCGAAAGAGACATCACATTGCCTGTCGTGACGCCACAAATTCACGCTCGCGATCGGCGGCACATTCCGAATAAACTTCACTCTTTGAACTATGCTTGTGAATTACCCATCAATAAATGGTGCATCAGGAACACTTTTGTGAAGATATTCAGCGTTAAAGACAGTCTTTCGATTTTCGTTTATTAGAAACTGCCTGCCAATCGAATGTCGTCCCTCAGTTTTTTGACGAGAAAAGATCATCAGACTAACGGATTCATGAAAACGGATACAGCTAACGCTCTAACGGGCAAGCATTGGGTGCTAACGGATTGACAAACGCTACTAACGGATATGACTAACGCTCTAACGGGCAAGGGTCACCTGCTAACGGATTGAATAACGTTACTAACGGATATGACTAACGCTCTAACGGGCAAGGGTCACCTGCTAACGGATTGACTAACGCTACTAACGGTTTTATCAAATGATTCTAACGGATGACTAACGGATAGCTAACGTTTAAGCCCGTTTAACGGAAGATCGTTAGTGTGCGTTTTCCCGTGGAGGGTCACATTTTAAAGCAATTTCTCTCAAAGTGACTACCTCCTTCATAGCTGCTGATGTCAACAATTCTTAAATAAGTGGTGATCAGTGGCTATCAAATGGTATAAATTATTGTGCACAGGCAGATTGTCGTTATTTGCCAATTCACGGGAAAAACTGCCGTTTGCCATAGGGATCGCGGAGAAGATCGCGGAGGATCGGGGAAGAAGAACAGGATTAAGAGGATGAACGTACGTAGATAGATTACTCCTTGTCAAATTTGATTTTGACAGTCTGACAAAAGAAAAAAATCCCATTCTATCCAGATTATGTTGTAAGAGTCAACCTTTCAAAAATAATATTTGTGCTACTGCTATCTGTGTGATTACCTGTTTTTGTTCAATATTATTTTGGCCATAAAGTAGATAAGTCTTAAACTGTCATGGTGCCGCCGGATCAAGTGCTGCAAGAAAAACTCTTGTTTGATGATATTGAAATTTCCAACATTAGACACACATGCATTTTTAAAAAGTGCCAAGTGTTTTTCAGATGTCAGATTTTAAACAACCAATTACATGTATAGTTAATGTTTTTGCCAAATTATAACAGAAAGCTTCACACAAGCTGTTCTTTTTTCATTGAATTATTAATAAACTCTTTGCCCTTTAAAGTTATCAAGAAAAAGATCAGATGAATTTGAACCATCTGAAACCAAATGATGCAAATTTTAATTTTCAGCCCTTAAATTTTAATTTTGACTCAAAGCTCAACTTATAGGCCTAATAATTATTTCATAGCTTTCTTAAATGCGTACTTTCTCGCGACTGATAAATCCACATACGAGCACACACCCCATTGGAAATTACCAGTGCTGGAGGAAAAGTCTCAAACCCATTTAAAATTTTTTAAAAGGATCATTTATTAATAAGAGGTTGATGGAAAAAGGTGTTAGAAGAAATTGAGCCTTGAATAAAATACTGCTATAAGGGCACTTGTGAGACCATCTAGCGGATCTCACAGCCCTACAACATCCATGTAGTCAACGACTGACTCTTGGAAAGCTGGTACACTTACTTAGAACAAACACCTTTTAAAGTGTATACGACACAAAAAATATTTTCTGCTTATTTGAAAGGCCTTTCAAAATACAGAAGAATTGAATTGAGATGGGTGTAGAAGCCATTGAGATGGACTAAGAAGACGGTAAGCTTTGAAATAATATCAGGTTGGCGTCAATTGAAAATTCACGAGACGAGTTATTCACTTCTGGAAAAGCCAATATAAGTGTGTATGTTATTTAAACGCCATGTTTAAGGGAAAGGTTTCGAAAGTAATTGTGTTGGGATGGGTGTAGAAGCCGTTGAGATGGACTGAGAAGACGTTAAGCTTTAAAATGATGCCAAGTTAAAGTGAATTGAAAAGTCACATGATCAGTTATGCACTTCCGGAAAAGCCAATATAAGTGCGTTTGGAATTAAAAAACGATCGATGTTCAAGGGACAATTTTCTACAGTTATTGCGATGAGATGGGTGTAAAAGCCGTTGAGATGGACTAAGAAGACGATAAGCTTCGAAATAATATCACTTGACGGGTTATTCACTTCCGGAAGAGCCAATTCAAGTGTTTTTGTTATTAAAGCACGATGTTTAAGAGAACGTTTTCGATAGTAATTGCGTTGAGATAGGTGTAGAAGCCATTGAGATGGACTAAAACGATGGTAAGCTTCAAAATGATATGAAGTTGGTGTCAATTAAAAAGTCACGTGACAAGTTATTCACTTCTGAACAGAGGATATGAACAACATCTTCTTTACAAATTCACGAATGTTTGTGCAAATGCTATCGCTCTCAATGCAGCTAGAATATGTTGTTGGACAAATGGTAACGACATTTAACCGATTTTATGCTGTACATTCCACTGCTGAATTTTTATTCGAATTGGCAGACAGTTTCAGCCGGTCGAATTGGCAGACAACTTCAGCCTGGTCATTTGCTTGCGATCTCCCCCACCATCTTTGAATCCAGTCTTCAATCAAAAAAGGCCGACATTGACTTTAAAAACAAAGAAAATCCATAAGAACTAAAAAGAAAACCATAACCATATCATTTAATTAAAAGCAAGAAGAACGCAACACGTACACTACTGTACCTTAGCTGAGCGAGTGCTTCTTGCCCACCAGAAACTCGGCTGCGATTTCTTTTATCGAATGATATCTTCAAAAATAAAATGAAGTTAAGTTTGTTTTCTACCTCTGTGTTAACTTTTGCTTCGATATCTATTTCTTTCTTGAGTTTTGCTTGATCCCGTTTCACTCTAGGTCAGTTAGGGCATCCTGAAACAAAAAGAAAAACAATCAGCAAATGCAATCATAAATACTTTACAGTTAACAGTTTTCTATAATAATATCAGTTGTTTACATTCCGGCTTCCAAGGAAATTAAACTAGGATATTCAAGGCGATGTTATGATGAAGCAATTTCTGAAGAAAATTAACATTAATTCACCTAAACATTCTGAAGCTAATTCCAACCTAAAGTAATTATTTTAAAACTTGAACGTCACATGTGCTGAATTTGGAAATCGCTTTCTGCTTAACTAATATAGAGGATATTACATGCCCGCGCATGGATATGAATTTTATCTTCGAGTGCTCAACTCGATATCTCCCGAGTGAGCGCAACGAACGAGTGAGATATCGAGTTGAACACGGGAAGATAAAATTCATATCCACAAGCGGGCATGTAATATTCTCTATTTATCTTTTTTTCGGCTCGTGAGCGGGCGGAATTCAACAAATCCTGCAATCTGATTGGTTCCTGGAGCGGGCGGAATTCTCTCATACGGACCGCTACAGCGGGCGGAATCCATCGAGTTGATCTATTTTCGTGAATGAATTAGCGGTTATCGTCAATCTTTCGCCCTTTTTCACTTCCAAGCACGATTAATTAACGCAAGTTTACCTCTATTCACCTTTAGATGGCAAGGAAAGTTACTGTAAGTAAATTCAATTGAAGTTTTTGAAGTTCTGAGAGTTTGTTTGGTTTGTTGCTCGGCGTTGTAATGGCGCGTAATCGTGTGTGTCTCTCTGTGCAATTTTAAGTAAAAACTGAGTCAATTTCAGTCGAGTTTCCCTCTCTAATCGTTGCTGTACTTCAGAGAATTGCTGTGGAGTACACTTAACGAATTTTCTCGTTATCTGCTACTCAATTTACGGTAGAAAAGTCTAATTCAGTCGAGTGATTCGCAATGATCGACAAAAACTGTTTTTGAACAAAAATTCACACCTGGAAAACAATTTTGGAGACCTTAACTAGGGAACTAAATGCACTAACATAAAGTAGTTCGAAATAATTTTGTTCTTTAATACATCTTTCTTCGTATAGTATCTGATTTACTCGTTCTTCGCTCGTTAGATTTTTTGCGAATGGTTTGTAGACGGCGCGTAAGCCGATTCAATGGCAAAGTTACTTAAACAAACGCACGTGTAAGTCCGTTTTATACGGCAAGAAAAAAAAGATAAAAATGTTATTGGCCGACTCAGGGTCGGTCCGTATAGGGAAAAACGCAAATGTTCGGTTGGTTGTTTCAAAATTGTAGATTCAGCTAAAACTAGACATTGTGTTAAGCTTCAAAGAAGCGATCTACATCAGCCGCTTAAAGTCAGAACTAAATGCGCATTTAAAACACAACAATGATTTTTGCTTCTTGTGACTCGATTCTGTAATTAACACTCGTGCACTTGCACGCGCAGAATTGTTAGGTGTTACTGTTTTTCAAATTTCAAATTGTTGACGTACTCAAACCTAATAAAAACAGTGGAAAACGGAACAAAACAATAAACTGATGATGGCATGAGTCATGCCGAAACATGTCTTTAAAAAGTTGAATCGCGAGCTTAAATTTTTGTCATACAACTGTTAACTGAATATAAAATTTGGAAAAAAATTAAAAAAAAAATCTTTACTTATGGCAAAATGAACGCAAATTAAACACAGTTTTTTCTTAATTTGCTAGTAATTTCTGATAAATTCTTAAGACCCCGAACTTTCCCGTAGATTTCTTTTAAATGGCCGAAGATTCGAAAGTGTCACGATTATATAGAGACGAGACCAAAGCAATTAAAACTTTAATTGATCTTTAAAAGAACTCGGACATACAAAGGGTTTTAAGTTTTTTTCAAAGTTCAAAAGATGATATACTTCAGTCGCCGTTCATTTTCATCCTCCGCGAAAATTTTAATATATCAATTGTGTGTCCATCATTTTTGACGTTGGCATGATGACCACAAATTTCGTTTACGTCTGGCCAAAAATCAGGTTTTATGATATAATTCTGTATTTTTTTTTTTCAGTTTTCTTTATCAAATTACAGAAATTCATGAAGTTGTACACTCCATAAAGCATTCTGATCTAATTTCCGTTAGCCTCGACTTCTTATGGAGATAATGAAATCCAAGATGACAGTTCCAAGGTTCATAAAGAAGAAAACTGTGTTGCGCAAAGTTTGTCCGATAAGGAAACTTAGTAAATATTCATTATTGGGCGAAAAAGTACTTAAACTTCTATACGTTTCGAGGCTGCTGCCTCTTCATCATTGGATAAAAAGCCACTGTATACTGTGCTCGCGACATAACGTTCAAATCAAAACTAAAATTTTGAATTTGAAGTTACTTGCGCGCGGTGACCAGGAAGAGAGAGCGCGCGTGTAAACATTCAAACTGAACAGATTTTGGGAGTTTATGGGAAGTTTACAGGCGTCTCTTCGAAGCCAGGATGATTTTCAAACACAAAACGTTGCATCCGGGAGGACCTAATACCGAACTTTGCCTTCCTATAAACTCGCAAAATCTGTTCAGTTTGAATGTACACACGCGGCGCTCTTTTCCTGGCCTGGTTGACTTTAACGAACTCTGAACTTCCTTCTCTCGCGCGCTTAAACTCAGGTGATTTTAATTAGCCAATCATGGCCCAGAATGTGCTCGCGCATTTGAACTTCGCTGTCGTAATCTTTCAGATTTTCATCTTTGTTTTATTTTTTTGCCGTGTTTGAGATTTTAGAAAATTTCCTTTTGTCTTTCAGTCAATTACGATGTGTAATTTGCACTGGTGTTACACTTTTTGCACTGGCGTGTTACACTTGAACTGCACTGCTCTCAGCCAATCAGAATCGAGGAATTTTTTCATGTATATTATTAACGAGATTAACTTACTTGTTTGTTACCCATTGTTTTTCCATCATTCTTTTTCTAGTGCCTTAAGGCTGGTTTTCACTAACACATAAGCATAAGCATAAGCATAAGTGGACTGACATACGCAAACGCAGTAAGATGTTGATAATTAGAGGAAATTGGACAAAGTTAGAGAAAGTTGGAAATTTCCCTAATAAAAGGTGCTAATTATCAATATTTTACCGCTTCTGCGTATGTTCTCTTATACTTATGCTTATGCGCCAGTGACCACCAGCCTTTACATTCACGTTGTTATTCAGTATTAATATATTCTTAAAAACTCTCTTTTTTACACCGACTAGTGGTTAATTTGTATTCGCCTCTGATGATGGATGTTGATCATCTGAAACATGTATCGCAAACTTAAAACTGTGTGCTTCTTTCTACCTCAAAGTTTCTTCATGTCTGTTAGTACAGTAGTTCGCAAATTTGAAACTTTTTGGATGTATTTAATCCACAGCTAAATGAGATGAAAGTAGTCAGTTTACCACTGAATATTAAGTTGTTCTCTTTTCCTTCACTTTATTTCATTGCTTTGTCATTCAGTGCTTGACATTTGTCTGCAGGGAAACAAAAGAAGCAAATATGTTAAATAGAGAGGAATATCTTATACCTCACATATATTAATCGTTATCAGGGGCGGATCCAGGATTTTTCTTAGGAGGGGGTGCACCTCTAAGGAATGATGTCACTGACCGGCGAGGTAAACAGATTTTAATAGCGAATACGAAGAAGATAGCCTGCAATGCAGGCGTATTTTGGCGAGCGAGGCTGCGAGTTTGATTAAGCGAGCGCCATCTTGGATTCAAACTCGGAAGAGGCTTGGGGAGAGACAAAAATGCGTCCCAGGGAGTGGGAGTTCCCCGCCCCCTCCCCACCTACTTTTCCCAAGCCAATATGGCGGCGCATTTACGATCGCGCACTCCAAAACGAAAACGCCTGCACTGCAGGCTACGAAGAAGAAGGCTTCATCTCAGAGGGGGATGCGCACCCCCTGCACCCTTCCCCTAGATCCGCCCCAGGTTATTTACCCATACGGGTAAAATATACTTGTAAAACGTAAATAAAGGTCATTTTAGTCTGGATTTTATAATGTGAAACCAAAATTCAAAACAAGAGAACAAAAAAGACCAATCTCATTTAAATTACACAGTGAAACGAATCAGACACCACATCTTTTCTAATAAACACGGTCTCAAAACAATTAAAAAAAAACTGATCAGTCGTCGCTTTCTCTAACCCCTCCCCCTGAAATTTAAAAACACGCGAAATTGAATCACTTGGCCTGAGCATTCCAGCCAGTTGTTATATAATCTGACTTTGATATCCCCCAATCCAGATTTACGATTCTTACCTCTTGATGGTATTCTCTTTCTTTCGTTCCTTCCTGTGACGCTTTTTTCTCTACCAATCTCTCTTTCCGTTCTCTTTTCTTCCTCGGTTGCTGCCGACATCTTAAACACACCCAGCATCCTGCACGAAAAAAAGTGTGTCAATAAATATAGTGATACTTAAAATGGTTATCAGTCAGCTAGCAACGCATTTCTCAGACGTAGTTCTTCTGTTGTTGCTCCTGTATCATGCATAAACTGCGTACGAAACAATAGTAACCGAAGTAGTGCCGACCGACCAACCGACCGACCTACCGACCGACCGACAGACAGTCGGACGGACCGACTGACTGACAAAGGTTTGATAGTTGCGTGTATATCATACAGTTTCCACAACCTTTGTGTGTACCTAATCTACAGCTAAATGAGATGAAATTTTAATCAGCTTACCTCTTAACCTGAATTTCTTCTTTCCTTCTTTTCCCTTTTTCGTGTTTTGCCATTCAGTGCTTGACATTTGCCTGGAGGGAAATAAGTATTGTGTTAATAGAAGAAAGGTAATACAAAGAAAACAATTTGCAGTGAGAAAAAACACCTTTTGCTTGTAATTATTTATATGCGTCACGACTTTTTTTTTTCCAACGCGAGAGTTTTACTTTACTTACAACATTATCACGCAAATAGAATATAAACAGTATTAGACAATTAACATAACTTACTTGTAGTTATACTATCATCCTACTGTCGGTGTGTCCATGCCAATCATAACAGGTTTTCTTCAGGTGCTTGTCACGTAGTGAGTAGCGAAGTTGCCTAATTGCGAAAAAAAAAAGAGAAGACGAGTTACAGAAGCGAACATTTGCTACAATTCTCCCCCAAGATTTTGACGAGCAAAAGGACAGAGTACTCAGTGTCTCCCTTCCCACTTACGCTATTATTGTGCTTAACTGCAAAAATAGTTGTAGCTCGGGTGTACAACTATAATGGCAGTTTAGAACAAGCGGGGCGCGAAAACATTAAAGGAAAATTCAGACAAACAGCTATTCTCAATTTCTGTAAAATCATTGATCTTTCAGTGTAGTATAGAAGGCCCACCAAACTTAACTTGCAGGGCCAAGACGAATTCCGATTGGAATAAAAAAAAATCACTGACTCCTTCCGCCTCTTTAAAATAAGTCCATATGCGCAGCGCTAAAGAACGATACCAGTAACTTCCGGCTTGGGCATACAAGAATTGAGGGGGAGTGCAACACCATTGAGCCTGTTGGGAAACTCAAACGAAGATCACTGTCCTTGTGACGCGGCATTTTTAAGAAATACCTCCGTTGATACGTACTATGACGGCAAAGTAATGTTGTAATATTAAAATAGGGGCGCTTATAATTATTAGTAAAAACACACTTGAAGAGGGGCGCTTATTTGAAAGGGGCGCTTATTGAGGGGGAGGGGGGGGCTAAATCGAATCGGTCAGGTGTTTCTTCACGACACTTGGTATTGCCATAGCAACTACACTATGACATGCAGGTTGAGACAAATTGCCTGTTTTTGATTGAATTCTTTGTTATTTCTAGTTTTCTTGGTCAGCTTGTAATGAGAAGAGATCTTTTTTCAATGTGGATTAATTTGCCATCTATTTGACATTCAAACTCGAAAATGTTACGCCACATAACTCTACGCCAAGAAACATTTTCATCTTGTACAGCAAGCTGGGCGCTACATGTTCCACGCAAAACGACTCTGATATTTATGGTTACAACAAAGACGAAAGATAATAATTCTAACTACCTAACTTCCCTCTCCACGATCTTGTACAACGGTGGGGATAGAACTTTGATTGTTCATCCACTTAGCCGGGAAATTTTTTACGTTTATTTCACAGCTGTAGAGCTTATTTTCGTTTCACCATTCATTCTTTTTTTTAAACGTAAAACGTTTTTGACGCAAAATCCTTCTAAAAGGATGTCCAAACATTTTCAAAGACAAAATTCCTTCTTATCGCAAACGCCAGCATCGAAAATTCCTTTACACGGAAACAAAATACCTCCAAAAATGAGATTGTTATCGGGAATCTCAAGGTTTGCCTACAATTCAAACTAGAAGACGTAAAGACAAGAAAAAATTACTGTCGAATCTGCTCCAGGGCGAGGAGTTTTAAACAATCACCCATGATCCCTTGCAAGCATGGATTTGCCTGTTTGTTGGCCACAACTGAAACCTAATTTAAATTTTCCACGTCTAAACTGAATTCTGTGTAAACTGCATTTTGTTACACCGCTGTACTTATCAAGAGCAACTATAAATGTCAAAAATATAAAACTTGGCTAATTACCTCACAATTAGACCCTTCAAAGGAAAAAAACCTCAACTCCTCGATGTTGACTGCTCGCTAATTGTGGCCATCCTTGAAGATAAAGTTCTTGTAAATCAAAGCTACACACTGTCCTGTGAACCTTTTACCATGAGAAATATACCACGATCATTTCTGACCGTAGTTTCATTGATTTCCAGGTTCCTTTGCCGCAGAAGAACTACAGAACGACGATAAAATTAGCTTCGTTCGCCATCTCTTTCCTCGTGTGATGACGAAGTCCAATACTTGAATACTAATGTCAGAAATGTATCTGCAATTCTAATGAATTTTCTTTTGTTCTCAAATGCCCTTTGTCTTTCTAACTGGAACTTAACACAGGCCATGCTGTGCTTTTGCTGTGCTTCACCATTTTCCGGGGATAAAAGGTCTTTAAGCGAAAGTAATTCTGTATTTGGGGTTTAGTTATTCGTTATTACTACTGCAATAAAAAAATGGTTAAAATGCACTCTCACCCCCTGCCTGATCTTGCCTTGATGTGGGTAGCGGAGAGCAACATAGCGGATATTCAGGCTGGTTGTTGCCATTGTAAAACTCGGTAAAATCTGGACGCGGATTAAGCCCGTTTAGTCCATCTTAAGTAAAATTTTATACATTTTGTTTAGCCAGTTTTGGTCTTGTTGATATTCAATAGGTTTGAAAATGTTCTGGTCGGTCAAGCTTAAATTGCCTTCCCATTTACATTGACTGAAATTTCCGGAATTTCGGGGTAAGTGAAAAACAACCAGAGTTTAAACAAGAGTCAACGCACGCTCTCGCTGATAGGCTCAATTTTGAGTCCACTCTTCATTTCAGAACAGTGACTGGTGATTAAGCCGGTTAAACAATCGTTTTGCACAGGGAATATTGTTGGTTTTGGAAGGACTCGAGAATATGTCAACCCCAGCTGAGAACATGATGACACAAATAGAAATGTGCCCTTTTTTTCTAAGTCGGATTATTTTTCGAGCGTGTGCCCCGTAGAAATGGGTACCCGCCGATATAATCCTGGGGGTAGTCCTGCAGTTCGCCCCGTCCTATCCAGGGAGGGATGGGGAAGGGGGGGAAGGGGTAGAAATACTTTTAGCCGGTCTAATTGGGCACAAGGTTTGTTAGCTTATTGAAATAAGCTCACTTTCCCCCGGTGTGATGTGGTTAATTGTAATCAATTGTTTAGTAGCCTTGGGGACTCATGTGGTTCCCGTCATCATTAGTTTGTTTATCCCCAACACATTCGTCAGCCTGCTACATTTTTCAAGGTCAGTTGGCTTGATTTTGATTTGGTTGTGACTAGAATGGATACTCCAAAATATGGTGAGACACTTTAATTTGTGTATATAAAGTACCAACCGATCTTAGTAAAGTCTTACCAAAGGTTTACCAAGTTTAAATTTGATGGGAAATGCATCATTTCCCGAGAGAGAATAGACCTGGCCTCTCAATAGTAGTGATGCTGCATGTGACCTTGTTTTGATACAGACCTCACTGATTTTGTTCTCTAAATCAAGTTGTTCTTATGCTAACCAGTTTGCATTAAGCCATGAAATGACTTAAGTGTTTCTTGTGTATTATAGCGTTTAACAATGTTGGTGGTGCATCAATAAGCATCAAGCTTCTTCCTGACATGTATCTTAGCTATCAGCAGGTTTACAATTGACTGATTGGTAAATGAATCATTTGCTGTACAATAGATTAGGACAATAATTATAGCATCATTCTTTGTGTTTTGTTGTCAAGCATTTGTGTTCATTGTTTAGTAAATGTTGTGTCATCTAAATGAAGTGAAAGCCTCATTCACTGTTTCCTTGTTACAGTTTATGTATGATATTTTATGGTCTTTTATTCTGAAAATTGTAAGTGATTAGTGCAACATTTATCAGTACACCTTGAGAAAGCTTGTGTAACTGTTTTAAACGTGTACCATATTACAAAAAATACAGGTCTAGATGAAATTAAAGGTGGTGAGCTACAAATTGTACATCAGTTATCTGCTGGCTAAATGAAGTTGAAAGTGTGTTAGCTTTGTTTTCGAAGGAAAGCGTCGAGGTCTGATGGAGTCAGTTTGCCAAGACAATGCACCCTGAACTCAAAGTATTTATCATTTAAAGTTCTTGGGTTGTCATTGTCATTATTCATTTAACTGTATTATTGTTTATAATAATTACTTGTTACTTTTTTTATTAATTTTAAATAACTATTATGGGTAGCCAGGAATAATCCAGTAGATGTAACATTAACTGTTGCCCCTGAAATTAAATAGATGAAAAAGATGAAGATATAATTAAAAATAATTTAGAAGATACCAGAAATAGGGCACATCCCTTTTTAGTAAACCCGGGCCTAGCAGGACAAGTCTTGAGTGAAAGCAAACACACTGCAGGTAACTCTGATTAACTCTGTTTTCAACAACCTAAGATATTGAATAGATTATTTACCTGCATTTTGATCCCATTTGGGTGACTACAATAGTCACCAAGCGTTACACAGCTTTTAAGATTGTCAGGTTTGGTATCATGGTTAGATTCATTGAACCTGATGTCTTGTTTTGCCTGATCGATTTGGGTCTACGCGTGTAACACACGAGCGACGATAATTAGCAACAACGTACAGATTCCATTCCACTTTATGCATTTCAGGATATCATCTGTTACTGATATTATTCGACTTAAGGCCATTATTATAAAGCAATAGTAGTCATCTGGCATTTCAGTGGAACAAGCAATTTCATAACGCTGTAAATATTACTGAATGGATCTTTATAGCAATTGTCACGCAGCGATTGTAACCCTGGCGAATATTTCTGGACTCTTAGTCTGAAACAGACTTAAGTTTAGTTCTGGGTCATTTCGATTTGACGTGTGGGCTGTATGTTTTGCCTAAAGCAAATTTAAACAAGTAAAGAAAGCAATATTTACTCACCAGAAATCACAAACGATTGAAGTCAAAATCCACAATGGCTCCCTTCAATGAGCTGAGAAGACTCATTGAGCCCGTAATGACCGAGATGGAGGACGACGAATCCGAAGAATATCTCAAAACCGTTTGGGCTCCACAAATTCTAAAATTTTTCAACATTTTTAATTAAATTCACTCCATGTATCAACGAATACAGTATACATCCCGTCTGGCGTGGACAACATTCGTAAAATATGGCTGCCTTCTCAGGCCGTAACACGAGATGGAGGAAGGGTAGGCACGCGGGCTCATTTTCGGACAAAAAATAAATATTTAAATATATATCTATAGATATGTTTTGGTCTCATTCTATTCACTGAATGCCAACATTTATTACACAAATTCTCTTGCGGTGTTTTGCAATCATCCAGAAAGTGCATTAATTAGGCTTGTCATGTTTGCTATTCGTGGCAAGTTGACTACTTGGTCAGCGGTTGCGCAAATCCAACCAATTTGTTACGTCACTTCCGCTATTTTTGCTAACGACGTCACATCCGTCTACGCAGATTTCTGCTAACGCCGTTTTCCCCTCTCTGCAAAAACTCATCCATTGCTTCGACGAGGAAAGCAGAGAGGTTTGCATCAAAGCAAGGCCACCTCCTGCCTCGCTTGCATTCATAGGTCAGGTAACTAAGCACACAAATGCAAAATGGTCCGCCATTCAAGATCAGAGAAAATATTTTCAAACTTAAGTTTTAGGGGCATCATTGCACAATGTTCGGCCATTTTAGTGAAGATACTCTTGATTAGTTTCAGGCAATCACAATTACCAGTCGTTCGAAGTTTTCCAGAGCATTTTTTGCCAACGTGTACCCATGGAAATGACAATGAATCTGTAACGCAAGTCGCCACCAACTACATATATGTAAAACATCTTCAGACAAAGGTAACCTTTAGGTTAAGTTTTTATTCAAGCAATTATATAGAGTGATTTTCTAAAATTAAATATTACTTAATGATAGTGTGCAGATGAAAACACCTCTTCACATTCTAGTGCCTCTCGACTATTAGGCTATTTCGGGTAGGCAGCAGCCCTTTCCAATCATGTTTACTTTCGAACATCATTGGTAAATTCTTCTTTCATTTTAACTCTGGGGTGAAATAAAAGTTTGTTGTTGTTGCTGTTGGTAAGTAAATCCTTCTTACGTGTTTAAGTTGTTATGTGCTCTGTCAACAGGTGTTTTTCTTCTGCACATTTAAATATGTTACTGAAAAAGTTATGTTAGCTTAAATCACACTCTATAAAGAGGTATTCCTCTGTTTAAGAAAAAGCAGTTAATATAAATTGTTATTGAAAAGCAGCAGAATGGTTAACAGGTCTTAATATCAGAAACAAAGCACTTTAACGTGCGACAAACGAGTAATAGCATACTTACAACAATAGGAACATGATAATTAAATACGCACAAGTCAGATGCGGATATAACAGCATCATTAAATAACAACGTGAAAACACTGGAAACTGTATTAAATATTTTCCTGAGTAATCCTGAATTCTTACCCTGAATAATTTATTCTTACTGGTTCAGTGCTGACACATCAACGAAGTGTTACTGAACAAGCAAGCTGCTTTATAAAAACTCTACAAACTAATTATAAAATATTTTCCTTGCTCTGACTTGATCATTTAATGAAAATTTTACTCGTATTTTCTATAGATAAAATAGGGAAAATCAAATAGCTAGGTCCTTACAACAAGCAACCAGCACTGCTTAACCCTATATCTTAAATCTTAACATCGTTAAGTGAATATTGTAATTTACAGATATTCTCCTGAGTACTTCTTAATTGTGTTATCCTGAGGAATAATTTATTCTTACTTGTTGCTGACATCTCAACGAAGTGTTACTGAACAAGCAAGCTGCTTTATAAAAACTCTACAAACTTATTATAAAATGTTTTCTTTTTTTCTGACTTGATCAGTTAATGAAAATTTTACTTGTATTTACTATAGATAAAATAGTAGAAATTAAATAACTAGGTCCTTACAACTAGCAACCAGCAGTGCATAACCCTATAAGCAAATGTAATCTTAAACTAATATAGAAAAGCTTAATATCATTAAGTGAATATTGTAATCTATAATAGCCCTTTTCACGGTGGATTTTTTCCGTGGGATGCCTGTGGCAGGCCACGGTAAGTTTTCGGGTGAATTTCTTTTTCATAGTCGACGCAAAACGGCAAATTTGATTGACAGCTGAAACTATTTTTATTTCCAAACAATCTGCGATCAGTCTCGCAAGGACTGTAATTTCCAAGCATAATTTCTGCGATTCAGGCAAGTAACATTTCGCGATTCTGCGATTCTGGCAAGGAGAGGAAATAAAAATGAACAGAAGATAAGACATTTTAGAAGGCATTTCGACACTGTGTTTTGAATTGAACATCATCTGTACCGTGTTTCGCACCGGCATCGAATTCACGGTTCACTGAGCCTGCCAAACGAACCAACGAGTTCAGGCACCAAACCTGCGTGTTCATCCGGCCGACGTCCCTAACTGCGTAGTCTAAACATTAACAAGATGTTTTTAAGCAACTTTGAAACACGATGTTCATTGCATCAGTGTATTCACAAATCAAGAAGCCCATCACGGAAAATATCGACACCAACCAATTCAAAAATTGGCTCAAATATTTGTTGGTTTGCATATTTAAGCCTCGCGAGTTTTACTCTATCGAAATTTTCCCAGTTGAATCCGTGAGTCTAGAATCATGCTACGTGATGTGTAAAGTTTTGTGTATTCTTGCCCAAGGATTCTTGCTGACATTGAGCTTACCTGTTTACCAGAACGCACATGTAAATAATGTTTGCGAAAAGGTTTATTTCATTCGATGTTATTTATTTCCAGTGTTCCACTGTTAACATTTAAAAATAAAAAGGGAAATATGTGTTAAGGAGAATTCCGTATGCCTCTGATGGATGGAAACTTTAATCCTTTCGCTATCTTGAGTAAACAAGAACGGGAATAAACAAGAACACATTATCTATACCAGTTGCGTTACGGTGCGTTACGTTTTTCTCTCACACAAGTGATGAGCCTACTTCAGTTCTTTTCTCGTACAAAAGAACTTCTAATTATATAACAGACAATAAGTATTTTTTGTTAATGTTTTGGTAGATTCGTTACGTTCATTGACGGCAATACAGCCCTTCACAATATTTTAGTCTTCAAATTAGTAAAACGTTGCGTTACCATTCATGTCTTAAGATTCTCTGCAGTTCTCGCGATCACAACGCCGGAAACAGATCTAGCCTCAAAACAAATTCCATTTTTCAAATTGCAATATTACTTCTGCCAGTAATTTTCCGCCGACCTACGCTATTCTATTTTCCACTACAAGCACAGTGACAATTTCCTGAACACTTTCTTCAGTGATTTTTATGGCCGATCTAACTGATTAATCCGGCGTGGCAATTAACTCATTCCAATGGTACGCTCCCTAGCTCAAGCATCCCACGGAATCGCCTTTTGGCGTCTTGTTTCATTTACATTACAATGCAATCCAACGTGGATGCGAGGCAATTTCGGGCTAAAACTACAAAATAGCCCGAAATTGCCTCACATGCGTGCTAGATTTCATGAGCAAAGCTAATTGTGAAAAGGGCCTGATTATACCGTACTCTAGGTATAAGGTTACTCATCTATGGAACAAGCTACCTACACATGTTAAACAGTCATCCAACTTTAGTGCTTTTCATAAAAAAAATTGGAGTCTGTTAATCTTTTAAACTTAAGGACCAGCTGTCTATGTAATTTCTGCCAATCTTGACTTTTTAATATTTATGTCACAATTCTAGGTTTGACATGTACATACATATACAACTTAATAACTATTGTCTAGCTCGTTGAGTAGTTGGATAGCATAATTGTTAACAATTTCCTATACTTGATCTGTTCAGTTCTTACTATTGTTATTGTTAATTAACAATTATTCGCCGAAGGCGAAGTGAATCACGGCGAATATTCCCCGAGACGAAGTCGAGGGGAATATTCGCTGTGATTCACTGAGCCTGAGGCGAATAATTGTTTTAGTATAATTTTCAGAGGTGAATATCAAGAAATGCAAAATAACAAAGAAAACATAGAAATAACAAACATAAAGGTTGGTTTGCAAGCAAGTAAACCGATTTAATACATCGTTTGCGAATCAACTTACAGACAAATTAGGCATTAAAACGGAAGAATAAAACGAACACTACGGAAACGAAAATCATCTAGTACCTCTTTCTGTCCATTAGTGACATATCGAAAATTGTGCTTGTCATCATGGAATGAGTAGCGCTGGTGTGAAGAGGATTAAATTCCTGTGACTCGATCTGGCACCGTTTGTCAAGGCCGCGTGAAATGCGAAACCACTGTGTTTACGATCTCTCAATGACTTGAATATCACTTCTTAGAGACATTTTTCGTCCCAATGCTTTGGTAATCATCTTCAGAAATTCCCAGTGTTTTGAATATCCGGATTGAAAGTGATTTCTTCCTAATGAACAACAATTTCATTCAGCAATTTTCCGCCATGTTTACTTGCCTGAATGACAAAGGTGGCGTGGCTTAGTAACCTAGCCATGAAATGCTATATTCACCGCGCTAGGCGGTGAATATAGCGTCATAAGCCGAGCTTCTCGGCCAATCAAAATGCTCGATTCTTATATTCACCTCTGGAAATTATACTAAATGTTGTTATTATTTAATATTGTTATCATTGTTTATTATTGTTATTATTTATTCAAGATGAAACAACAACTACATGATAAATTAAATGTTAGGAGATGTTAGGAAATGTTATTCGCCTTAATATTTATAGTTATTATTTATCTCTTTTATTTTTGTCATGGGTTCTACCGGTATATATGAGCCTCTGGCTCGCATACTGAGAACAACCTAAATCCCACGCAATGACTTAAACAAATTGATTGATTTGATTTTTTTGTAGCGTGCCGCAAGTGTGTGTGTTTCTATTGTTTTTTTTTTCAGTTATAATTATTGTCTTGTAATTAATGTACTTCTATTATGTAGCATACTGTAAGAATGTTGTATGGAACGTGTAGATTGTAATGCGTAAATACAGAGATGCTTCAGTTCATTCCTAAAAAAGCTTAAGTCAACGTAAAGCTCGTCTCATTTTCGGTACAGAAATTTGTCCAACTCAATAGCCACAAAAACAAAAGATGAAAAGGTTTTAAACAATTCGTAGCTCCAAAACAAAGAACAATTTTAAAAGGTTCTGCCTTAGATTTGTTTGAGTATTACCCAGATACATTTCTAGCAAACATTTTTACTGCTTAAAAGGAAAATGCAAATTTAAAATTAATCTCTCACAAAAAGCTCACAAAATCAATAATTACATCTTACTCGGTGACGACCTGAACAAACTGCACACTAAACTAAACATTGTTGGGCATAAAAGCTGTTATAGTTACCAGTAAGTCATATATTTACTCTTATTTAACGGACACTTGACCATTTTCCTAATTTCTTTCCAGTGGTGCTCGTCTTGACTTGCTCACTTGGCGGTTCACCTTGAGCTCCAAGATCTTCCACCTTAGAGTATTTCAAGCTGTCATATTTTCCCATGTTGAGCAGTTCCGTGTATGTCTAAAAGGAATAATAAGAAATTAGTATCACCCAACTAGTGGACTAATGCAAATCTTGCATTTTGAGTGGCTACGCTACTAGGGGACTATTAGCAATGGTCATCGAGTAGCGAAATTCGCCCGTTTTTCTTACGTGTTTTTCCCCAAATAAATATTTCTTCAACTTGCCTTTGCTAACTTTATTATTGCCTTTTCTGTCCGACTAGTTGAGTGATACTAAAACAATTAGACCCTTCGCCCTCATGGGCCACGGGTCAATAGCCCATTCGGCTTCGCCTCATGGGCTATTGACACGCAGCCCTTTCGCGCTACAGGTCTAATTGTTAATTAGTAATTATCAACCAAATATAACAAGGGAGGGGACATAGAGATCAAAAAGTTCTCTGGCCAAAATCCAGTATGTTTGCAGCAGCTAAATTCTTGCCTTAAAATATGATCAACAAACAGAGAGACACAATTGAAAGCTTATTTTGTTATTTTTTTTTAGTGAGAGAGCACAACTGCGTATTTCTAAAATTATAATCATCAAGGTCTTTGAAACAAGTCCATAGAATTAGGTTAGTTGATATTACGCTTGGTTATTAATTGGCTCATCAATACAAACCTCCTCACGAAGGTACGTATCCATTCTTTTTCGTAGGTTTTCAAAAGGAGGACGGAAGTCAGGGTTTAAGTTCCAGCACCTCATCATTACTTCATACCTAAAAGAAAGACACGTTGATAATGATAATGACAATGACAATAACAATAATGACAACAATAATGACAACAATAATAATAATGATAATGATAATGATAATGATAATGATAATGATAATGATAATGATAATGATAATGATAATGATAATGATAATGATAATGATAATGATAATGATAATGATAATAATAATAATAATAATAATAATAATAAGCACACAAAACTTTATTGGATACCTTGAACCTTACAATCTTAAGGAAAATAGATAAGACTATCAGTAATATTCGCAATTTTTAAACTATATATTCGAAAACATTTACAAAGATTTTAACAAAAGTAAATTATATAATCAATCGGAAAAGGAACAATTGAATGGCCGCGTGCAAGAACGTCCCCTAGATTTTTTGGCCATTTTCAAAGTGCTCAAAAGTAACTGAATTTTGGCATGTGGGCTTCGTTTTACCCGAGAAACATTGCTCTGAATTTTGTTTCGCAGGGTCCCTCTTTGTTGTCTAGAAAGAACGTATGCAAAACTGACTCAGTTTTCCAAGCTCGATTCGAGGTCGGTGAAATTTTTTTTTTTCGTTCTGTTTTTCTTCTTCTTTCAAAAACCTTCTCCGTGTCTTTGTAATTGAATTGCCGTTTTTACTGGTAGAGATCTGGGGCCCGTTTCTCGAAGCGCCCGGTAATTACCGGGCCCGTTAAGCTGTTTTGTTTTCCATTAAGGACGAGAGTTTCAAAAGATTTAAAAATTGTAAAGTAAAGTTATCAGCTAAAGGAACAAAATGGACTTCATCAGAGGTCAGAACACTCCCTACTTTTCTTGAGACTTTGATGTTAAAATCTGATTTCCGGGCCCGGTAAGTTACTGGGTCTTTTGAGAAACGGGCCCCTGGGATGATATGTTTTTTAGCTGCCATTGTGACGTACGCTTTTGGCGCGCAAAGTGATAACACAAAGTCAGAGCTGGCTTACCTGTTAATTAAGCAGAGTTTGCTCGTTATTTCCACCGATATTCAACGCTTATTCGAGGAATATTTGCACTCGCCTGGTAGGAGATTTGGCATCATTAACCCTCTGACCCTCGTTGAGTCACCAGCATGCCTCAAAGAACCGAGGCGTGTTTTTGTTCGGAAATCATAGTTTAAGTCCGTCGTTAACTTAGCCATTGAAGAACAAGTGAGCCAGGCAGTAGAGTCTAGAAACGCTTCTTCTTCCAAAACAAAGCATCCGTCGCGGACTTACGGCTCATTTGCCAAACTTCGGCATGTGTCAGTATTAAAAATTAGAAGCTGCTTTCTAAACTCTTATTATTTTCTTGAAATTAGCCGCCTCGCCATCCTTCGCTCCAAAAATTTCTGGGATATCCCATAATAATCTTTCATACGTAAAGCACCGTGACCATCGTGTGCGCGACTTATAGCACGTCTTAGCGTGACTCAGACACGGCCGGGAACTGGCGAGAAAGGCCAGACAGCAAAATCGCTGAATTTGACCTGTGCGTCGAAGTTTCTAAGCCATTTTTACCGGCCAAAGAGAAATCGCAGGCCGATTAAATTCAGAAGCAAGCGTTCCGTGAGTGTGTATCGTGGCTTTCCAAGCAGATGATTGCTTTGAATTGTGATAGAATCGAGCCCGCCGCCAAGAAAAAAGACAAAGAACGTCTGATCGCAGGTTTAACTATAGGAAGAAGAAAACTTCAGCTCAAATGTAAGTTTTGGTTTGTATTTCAGCGTTCCTTTGCTGACAAATTTTTCAACATGAGCAGCGTGTTAGCTTAAGGCTTCCTCTTTCTGTGTTGTCAGATATAATCATTTCATGAACGAGCAGTTTTGTACCAAAAATTAATTTCACGTAGAAACATTTCAATCACTGACGTAGCCGATTTGCAAAACATTCAACCTCTCTCTCTAGCCACTATTCATTGACTTTACTTAGGTACCGATTCGTGAAAGTCGAGATTGTTTCCCTTGGCCTAACATCGCTAACCCTGACGTGTCCTGACCTTAACTCTAGCCCTAACCGAAGCGCTAGCGCTAACCCTAAGCGCTAGCCCTAATCCTACGCAATAACCCTAATAATGACAACAATGACATACAATGACAATGACAACAATGACAACAATGGCAACAATGGCAACA
>JAHPZR010003160.1:7500-15490 GCA_019787425.1 Platygyra sinensis | reverse complement strand
TTGCCTTAAGCTTGGACATCTCTTTGCCACGCAGGCTCGATATGCTGGAGCGGAAGAATATATCAATGTGGCTCTTACATTAAGTGAAGAAATTGGATGTATCCAAGAACAGTTCTATTCGCTCCAAATAATGGCAGGCCTTAGAATGAGAGATGGAAAGATTCAGGAAGCTATCTTGTTATTCCTTTCTGCCATCGGAAAATGCGAACAAATTCGTGGCTCCCTCCCCGACAATGATCAACTTAAGATATCATTCTCGGATTGGAATATTCTTTCCTACAGGCAACTCAGCTTTTTACTCTGTGAAACTGGCAATCCTAAGGAAGCTCTGTATGTTTCAGAGCTTTCAAGAGCCAGGGCTTTGGCAGAGTTAATGTCAGCTCGGTACTCTGTGGAGAATAAAATCTCAGCTAATCCCCGAACATGGGCTGGCATTGAGTGCTTCGTGGGCAAAGGATTTACCCGCACCTGTCTCTACGTCTCATATTATAGTTGCAGAATATATTTGTGGATTGTTAAAGAAAGCGGAGTCACGCATCTTCAGGGGAAGAAACCAAATGATGTAATTGCTCAGGAAGGATTAAATCAACAATTGGAAGAGTTTTTCGACTTCAGAAGTTTCGGCACCTTACCAGAGGAGCTGTGCAAAGACCGATTTCAGCCAGAATCCAAACTATATCAGGAGGACAATAATAAAGGTTGGAGAATTGGAAAGGAAAGTAAATGCAACCAAGGACCCAAAATGAACCTTCCTATTTGTTACAAACTTATCATCGCCCCTGTCGTGAAGTTCCTTGAGGGTCCTGAAATCGTCATTGTTCCTGATCGCGCATTATACAACATTCCATTTGCCGCGTTAACGAACGAAAGTGGAAAGTACTTATCCGAGACTTTCAGGATCCGTGTTGCTCCTTCTCTAACAACTCTCAAGCTCATTAATGACAGTCCAGCCGACTATCACTGTCAGACCGGTGCACTGATAGTGGGAAATCCTGATGTTGGTGAAGTGCATTTCAAAGGACGCCTCACGAAGATTACGCGATTGCCTTGTGCAGAGAACGAAGCGAGGATGGTAGGCGAAAAGCTCGGTGTCGAGCCCTTGTTAGGGGAGCACGCGACTAAGCAGGCGGTACTTCAAGCGATGAATTCAGTGGCACTGATTCATATCGCTGCACACGGTGATGCAGAAAGAGGAGAAATTGCCCTTGCACCGTCGTTTCGTATTCCTAACGGGATACCTCAAGAAGGACTCTACTTATTGACAATGTCTGACATTTCAAAAGTTCAACTGCGAGCTAAACTGGTAGTCCTTAGCTGTTGTCACAGTGCTCGTGGACTCGTGAAAGCCGAGGGAGCGGTTGGAATTGCCCGAGCATTCTTAGGATCTGGTGCACGCTCAGTGTTGGTGGCACTGTGGGCTCTGGATGACAAAGCAACAGAGCAGTTCATGACTCATTTCTACGATCACCTTGTTGCTGGGGAAAGTGCTGGTGAATCTCTACACGAGGCCATGAAGTGGATGAGAAGTGAGGGCTATGACGTGAACCAGTGGGCACCTTTTATACTGATAGGAGATGACGTGACATTTGATTTTGGAAAGAAAAGTAAGTCCCAATGAAAACACGTGCCTTTTCTGTTTCTAGCAAAGGACCATAAGCCCTTAAAAGTAACAATTTTCCATACATATTATCGATCAATGTATTATTTTCAGTTATAATGGGGTTAGTTTTACATATCCAATTATTTCCTTAGCGTGTCTCTTTTGATCTTGTGCTGCTGATGTATTTTCTTTTGCAACTGATAACTAGCGCTGTCAATCATGAGGGTGTAGACCTTAACGTGTAATGTAGCACAATTTTTGCCGAAAGAAAAAAAGCGAAGCGTGTTCTTAGCATTACCCGCTGACGATAACTTCCCATATTTTTCACGTGGTCTCAAGTTACCGTGGTGTTTTAAAAAACCATGACAGTAGGACTCATGGCTTTTATAGCTTATTTACTCGGGCGTGAAATTGAAGAACAGATTTTCTTGTTTTATTCCAAAAATATATTTTTACATATAGTGTAAGCCAATCAGAGCGCGAGCAGGATCCAATTTGTTAATTCAATTAGTTTTGTAAATAGCTAGCTGCTTTTGTAAGAAACTGCTTCTTTGTTTATTTTCCCTGTCAGGTGTTGGCAAGAATGAGCAGGACGACAACGAGTGATCGCATGAGAAGTAAAATGTGCCATGACCTCAACGAACAGTTTTATTGCGAGCGCTAACGTGAATAGATATTATAAATGAGGATTTCTACACTAATTACATGTAGCTTGTAAGTTTCAGTTTTTCTTATCTGCTTTCTTAGCTAAGTATGAAAGGAGATTTCAAACTTTCCCGGATACTGCAGTGTACAGCTGAATGTAAAACTCAAATAACTCCCTGAACCGGAAAGACGTCGGTGCGTGTCATAAATTCTTTGCATGGTTTCGGGAGTTTAGAGATGATGATAGGAATTGTTCTGAAATCTTACCTATTAGGAAAACTGAAGTGTAGTGCAATACCAAAGTGACGCTTAACTAACTCCAAAGTATTTTTTTCGCTTAAATAATTCTTTGCACCTGTTTTAAAATCATTGCGTCTTTTTTCCCCTTTTTAAACGTAATCTTAACTTTTTAAAGGCTGCAAAAGTTACGAAATCTGACCATCATCTGTTGCACGACCGAGAAAGTAAGTCTACTCTCGTTTTGACGTCACAAAGTCTTCTGCATACATGTTTACAAAGACTAACTATGATGCAAATCCGTCTGTGACGTCAAACCAGGAATAGACCTATACCCCTTACTTGCTCGGTCGTAGAACTGATGATGGCCAGATTTCGTAACTTTTGCAACCTGTAAAAAAGTCAAGATTTAGTTTAAAAAGGCGCAGTGCGTTTCGAACATGTGCAAAGATTTATTTAAGGGAAAAGAATACCTTGGGGTTAGCTAGGTGCACTTTAAACTTGTAAATATTACACAGAAAAAGAATACTGATACTTAGCAGCAGTTGTTAATAATGAGGAAAGTAGGATTAAAGTGTCAGAAACAACATGTACCTTGGCCGTTGTTACATTTCTGAAGGAAATTTTAGCAGAACATCTAGCTTTTGTTAGTATTTTTATTTAGAAAACAGTCCTAAGAAAATACGCGCGCTGATTGGTTTAAAATCGTGTTTGTATAACTCGATACAGACACAGAACTAGCACGGCTGTTGACGTAGTATGGCGCGAGTAAAGAGAGTTTACATTTTGATAATAGAAGTTAACAAATTGTTTTCCTTTTTCTCGTCGTGGTATTTTCTAAAAGAAATAGAAAACATGTGCTCCGTGTTTCTATCGAGTTTTAGTAGAATTCTACTAGTACACTAATGCAAATGCTGTAATCTGATTGGCTGAGCTATTGCACACTATCAGCCATTAGTGTGCAGTAGCTGGAACTAGTCTACGAAATGGCGACGTTTTATCATTTTGCCAAAGTTTTGGAGGAAAATTTTGCTGAAAATGGATAATTAAATTTCTGAGAAGACTTAACGAATGACATTTACGGTTTCTTAACTTTAGAAAAGTTGAAACTATTGAAAAAAATGATGCGCTCCCGTATACAAGTTAAATTTTAAATGCCGAATTAATCCGAGCGATATTTTTAAGGCACAAAGTTTAATAACTCGTCGAGAAATAATTGGAAACCGTTATTTAAAGTAAATCTTAGTAAGAATTCTACTAAAACAATTAGATTATTCGCTCTCGATTTCTATGAGGCGATAGTTGATTCGGCCTTCGGCCTCATCAACTATCACCTCATAGAAATCTCGAGATCATAATCTAATTGTTAAATAGAAACACTCGTGAAAGTTTGGGAGAACTCGAAAAAGCTGTGGAAACAGTCGCCTGCGGCTCGTGTTCCCACAGCATTTCTCGTTCTCCCAAACTTCCACTCGTGTTTGTATAACTCGATAGAAACACGGTACATGTTTTCTATTTCTTAAATATTAAACAAAAAGAAAAGTTGGTAAGAAGCATATCGGAAGTTTAGTTCCCAGAAAACTGCAAAAGAATGACCCAGAAATGTTTACAATTAGTCTTGTAAATTGTGATAGCTGAGAATTGGTCACAATTTCAACTGTCGGCTGACAACTGACGTGCTCGCGCAAGTGTTATTCAATGTCTCGCGCTTCTTGAAACTGTATGTTAATATTTTTGGAATTTTGACTTGTGTCGTGTTTTAACTTATAGGCCATTGCTGGTATTGATTCAACCGAACTTGTAAACGAATTCAAAACTGAAGATGATCGTTGAACGATCGAAACATCTCTTTGTTTTAAACTTAAAGTTGTTGTCCCTTTTTTAAAAACAACTAACGTGCTTTGCAACTTATAACAAAGATCTGAAATCCACAAAGACTTTATTTCCAACACCTAAAAGGAACTGCGAAAGTTCCTGCTGTGGATCTTTGCTGAGAAGCAAGACCGCTTCTTCAACCCCTACAAGATACGATGAGCAGCTCCGCGTTTTCTTCTAGAGGAATCTGGTAACGATCTCAATTCCTTGTTTCCAGGGCCCTTCCAAATTTCAAGGGAAATGCCCTAGAAACGGAGATTTCAACCAGATTTCCAGTCAATATGCTGGCCACAGTTTGAAGTCCTGAAAATCTTTGAGTTGTTGAAGTCAACAATTGTGACAGTTTCTGAGAAGATTCGTGACTACAAAACGCAAATAGCTTTATGGGCAGGGCCTAGACTTCGAGCAGTATCTTTATTCATTTACAGTATCTCTTTTGCTCCAAATTCCCCTTCGGAACAGGGGGGTGGGGGAAGGGGGGAGGGGGGATAACCATAAAAAAGGCGAGGTTGCTCGTCAAACCTTGTAGGGGTCAAAAGAAGCGGTCTTGGAACCTTTTATAATTAAGGTGCTCAGCCTCAAAAGATCCACAGCGAGGTCACTGTTTTAATTTAACTTAGGTACCTCTATCCATGTAGAGGAGACAAAAATTATTTCCAAAATTTCCCACAAGCATCCCCGTCCTTTCCATATACGAGAGTCCCCCCAGGGGTACTTAACAAAGTTCAACACAGGGAGGCTCCGCCCCGAGGTCCAACCCTTACCCTTTCCAGGTTTATATACCATTTTGGCAGAAAGGTACCCCTTTTATATACCGTCCTTTTATGGAAAAAAAGGTACCCCCTTCACATACCTACTTTAGGAAGTCTTATATAAGCGTTATAATTTGAATATGAAATACGAGATACGCGGAAAACAAAAAATAGCCGCGCGCATAACAATAAAATAAAAGACAAAAGAAACAACATAATTAAAAGGAAAGAGACAAATCTAGATGCCTCAACTGCTGATTAAGAGGGGGATTTTCCCACTTAATGTGCAATGCCTCTTTGATCCTAATTTGGAATTTTGAGGGGGCAGAATCTAAGATCGTGAAACATTCTGTATCACAAGAGTCATGACTGGCCCAAGATGACTGCAGGTGCCTGTAAACACGCGAAGACTTGTCCGACAAGAGGTGCTCACGAACACGTGAGCACGTGTCTCGCCATTTATCTTCTAAATTGCTGCTGTGAAACATCATCTTCTAAATTGCCGTAAACAGGAATTTTATCATAATAATCTAATGTGAAGTAGAACCAACATAGTTAGTTCTGGTCGACGATCTCAGTTTTCCGTGAAATTGATGTGGAAATCAATCCCACTGACCCCTTTATACCCACGTGCAGATGCCTAAATGTAAATGTATAATGTACTGTTGCAGAAAGGCAACAGTTTTAAATTCCTTTCAATTTAAATACTTTTCCCTAACTAGAAAATCTGGATTTATAGCAATTATTTTCAACCTCTTGATCGAAATCCTGTCTTTCAGAAAAACTAATGACGCTTAACGATCAATCGCAGGGGAGATGAATGGTAACTATGAAACTTTGTGAGTGGGCAAGACTTCGTTTTTCTCTGCGAGCCCGAGACACGTTGACTTATTGAATTGCGAGACCATGACTTCAAAATGTTTCAGATGTGAACGCGAGACGTTTAGGCTCCAGCGGCTCAGACGTCTTTTTAAAAAGCAAAAAAATCAGAACTTGGAGCCTTTCTTAGCCTCAGAGACAGCCTTGACTCAAAAAAATCGAGACTGCGAGACCCACATAACTGCTAAAGAAAATACACTGACAACGGTGAAGTTCAGATATGTCCAGAAATGCAGGTAAATGAAATACATGCTCTTTATCATAACCATCACAAAGTGTCCTCTTTACTTAAAAGTCACCAAAACACACATAATTCTGTCAAATATGAAGTAACATGAAAATGACATATTGAATCTTAGCTTATTAACCTGCATTTCTGGACGTAAGTGTGAAATTGGACGAAACTTTTGAGACCCATGGCTTTTGAAGGACCATTCGCCACCCCCAACTACGCTCATCTAAATTTAGAAATTCAAATGCGCCAATAGCATGAGAGCAATTTAAGTGGTTGTCTGTGTTATAACTCCATAACAACTCCCACAGGATGGACGTCAAAAGAGAGAACTCCAACGTTTCCAAGAGCATTTTCCAAGGTGCTTCTGACCTGTGAATAAAATAGGAAATGACTTAGAAATGCATGCAGAAAAATTTTGATATTACCATAGCTAGGAAGACGCCAGTCAGTCGGTGAGAGATTAGGGTAAAGATGTTGAAGTTCTCATTAACTTCATCTTCAGCGCTTGATGTAACCCGTGCTCAGGAATTAACACAATAAACACAATAGAGTGTGGCAACTCTCAGGGGAAATAAATCTGTTTTAGCAGATTTCTTGCTGATATTTTATTCAGCTAATCATTTACAATTGGTTTTGTACATTGTATTTAACTTAATGCTTTGGAGAAATTGTGTGGACAGAATAGTCCAGTTTCGAATTCTCCATGACCGCTGAATAAAAGCACTGACAACGCATTTGTACAGGGTTAGCCTCGACCTTAAAAAAATATTCATAAATACCGGCGGGAAGGTGCCACAAATTTGAAAATTAAACAATACACAGAGCTGTAAACAGGTCATCTTCTCGCTGGAATTTGTGAATATTTTACTTTAGGTCGAGGCTAACCCTGTACAGATGCGTTCTCAGTGCTTTTAATCAGCGGTCATGGCGAATTCGAAACTGGACTATTGTCGACAGGAATTTCCTGTTGTGACCCGCTCATCGGGTTTTCAACGTTTTCTAATTTTTTACAGTCATGAAACCGTGAATGTCCTTATTTTAGTCTTTCCAGGAATTTAATTATTCATTTGTATCTACATGTTGTTCAAATACTTCTCAAAAACGAGAAAACGTCACTATTTCACAAACGTCCTCAAGCCACTGCACACTAATTAACAATTATTCTTCTCAATCTCGGTGAATAGTGGCAGAATATTTACCGAGCCGCGAAGCGGCGAGGTAAATATTCTGCCACTATTCACCGAGATTGAGAAGAATAATTGTTTTAGTATATACACAGGAAGTGATCTCAACAACATTTCAGAAGGAAACCATTAAAAATCGATTTAATTGACCTCTCAATTCATGCGTGGAAAAAGTGCAAGCTGTACAAAGCATACGCGAATTCGCGAAACTATTTACAGAATCTTTGAACATGGAAAATCTATAGTTAATCTTCGAAAAAACCTCGTGACAGTCTAGAATAATGGTCCTTAAACACCGTTCAAATCAGTGTGAATCAAAAGTATGCTTTATTCAAAAGTATGCTTTATTTTTGTTTGGCTTACGCATTATTCACTCGGTAGGGGGTGAATAATGCTCATTAGTATAATTACTCAGGTGATTATAGAATAATTGTTAATTATTATTCAACAAATATGGTCATGATGCTCTCGATATCTGTCATCCGTAGGTGACGGATATCCGGCGATATACGTAGCTTCGTACGTGGGAAGAAAAAGTGAAGTGAAAAAATGTTGAAAGAAAGGTTTAAAAATGTTACGAGCT
>JAHPZR010003160.1:0-2500 GCA_019787425.1 Platygyra sinensis | reverse complement strand
AGCAACAGCTGGTTCTTTCATTTTCAAGTTGTCTGTGAAGAGGATTTAGATGAAGTCTTAAAGAAGACAAGCACATTTATACTAAAACAATTAAATTATTCGCTCTTGATTTCTATGCGTGATAGTTGACTTGAGCTGTGCCCTAATCAGCTATCACATGATAGAAATCTCAAGCTCATAATCTAATTGTTGAATTAAAATAGAAACAAAAGCAACTGGGCTGACCACTATTATTTACCAACTAGTAATAGTTATTACTAAAGCTGCCCCTGCTTTCTTTTATTTCTGCTGATTGAAAACAATAATATTGAACGTTGTTGTATGAACTAAAATTTTATATTTTTTAACTCTATCACTCATACTGTTCAAGCAGCTTAGGCATCTTGCCATAAATATGATCCAAAGAATCAGCTAAGTTAACTAAACCAACACATTCTGTTTACATGTAAGTCATGGTATCACAAGATATTCTTTACTAAATACTCTGACAAAGTGCATTCTGGAAAAAATAAAGGTACATTTACATTTGGATCATGCCCTGCCAGTCAACCAGCCGTCACATGGCCTCTATGCCACGTAAGATCATCAGTAAAAATAAGCGATTCAAATAAATGAGATGGCAAAGGTAAAAACCGACGATCGGAAGGGAATTTAGCTATTTAGTTGCAACTGCACCACACTGGCCTCGAATTTCTAGTATACCTGTACTTCAGAATTTCCTACGATACCCTCTGAGCTGTTTTTTTTTTTTCCCAAAATCCATCTTCAGGATCGTTGAAACCGTTTTAAATTTGATTTAGATCATAATCTCGACCATTTCGAAGCGAATTTATTTGATCGCGCTGAAATCGTAATGCAGGCCATATTGTAATTGAAGTGTATTTTTGACCTTGAAATGCCGTTCGAAGATGGCGAAACCCGACCTGATTACCCGAGACTACCGTGCGCACCGAGTTTCTTCAAATCGGGATTGATTCGTATACTACAACAATATTTCACACATTCTTTATATGTATACACGGGGAGACTATAATGCCTCCTCAGGTTTTGGCCTCTGGGCCAAAACCCTGCGGGAGCAATAAGTCTTCACTCTTAACAGAGAAGTCACTCTTAGCTCTCCATTCACAGAACATTTCCCATTTTTCATCTTGTCTCTGATTCAAGTTGTCAGTAGTGTAGCAGCTCTCGTAAGCTTGTAATTCTATTTGTCCTCATCGCAGCAGCTGTTAGTGTTTTGTGGCTAGGGGAAAGGCTGGGGGGCATTTTTTCAGTTGTTTGTTATATTGTACTCTGAAAGGGTTGCAAGCCATTCATGTGAGACCTTACGAGAGCTGCTACATCGCCCCAGGTTGTAGCCTGGTGAAATTCTTTTGATATTTAAATGATTTGTATTCACATGCATCAGGTTTTACTTTGAAACCAAATCAAAAGACAGTAAGGGAAATGGTCTAGGAAAAAAAATATTTGTGCAAAATTCCCAGCTGCCTATAAATGGCCAAGTAATGATTCAAAACTGTGCACTTACCATACCATGGCTTAAATTCTCCAGGAGAAATAAGTCTCAATTTGCAGGACTCGCGATTGTCCAAAAGTAAATTTCTTGCAATGTCAACAGGAGCTGAAGTGAAACCAGCTGAACAGTCACACTGACCACACTCCTCCAAAACTGCTTGATAAACTGTTACATCATCATTGGAGCCCATAAAGAGAAGCCAACGGACCTCTGGGGAGCGTTAAAGTGCGTATCAACGCAAAAGATATATCATTTAGTCCACACATTTTGTTTGAAATCGAAGTAACACAGGAGTTTTTGAGATGTGAGATGCAGCTGCCATATTGAATCTCTCCAGTCCTTTTCGAGCTGACGGAGCGGAGCTTGGGTTGGTATTCTATTTTCAAGATGGAGGACTACGAGAGCGTTCTGTGTGTCAAAAATGAATGTTTTATTTACAAAATTCCTCCAAGAACAAGCAATCGAGGATACAGGTAATATGCTACGTTCTTTGAGTATATTTTCGTTGTGAAGTAATGAGATCATTATCGTAGAAAGAGATAAATCTTCTGTGGGCAATTTTGGGTTTTGGATTCGCTCGCCATTTGGCTTTGTTCAGCTTTCTTTCCGGTTTGCCTATTTGATTCTAACAAATATTACATACGGTAATATGCGGATTCCAGATTTCATGTTAAAAGAGACATGCACACTTAACGAAAATCCAGTCCTAAAATGTCACACATACTTTATATTTCTAAAACAACAAGCATCTAGTGTCGTATCAAGCCACGTTTATTTTTACTGTTACGAGTGAATTTAGTTAAAGGTAATATTCGAATTGGTTTCACGAAGTTAACCGAAATAATTTGTGTTGTGCTTTTTAAAATGATCATAAATTAACATGGTTGATCTTTTTTGTTTTCATTTTTATAATTCGTAGATTTTCCTCTGATAAAATCACAATCGAATCGTTTAATGTTTGCTAGCATTAAATTACCAAATTTAGAA
>JAHPZR010003158.1:17500-45019 GCA_019787425.1 Platygyra sinensis | reverse complement strand
ATACTTAGAGCAGAAATAATGAATGTACCGATGGCTACAATCCACCAAAAGTTTGCTTTTTAAGTCCGATCTGTCAGTCACTTTCAGTCAGCAAATTTATAGGATGAGTAGAACTAAACGGTATTAGCTTTGAACAGACAAGCACTGAAGACTTCCGATCATCAGCAGAATTATTTTTGTTCTTTGACCGCTTGGTTGAGATCTCCTAGGTCTAGCTTCCGTGTAAAAACTACTACGATGATAACTATAGTGCAGGTGTCACCTGTCACATAGCCTGTTCAAGGCGTTCAGTTATATAATTAGAAGGGGACCTTCTGTCATTAACTTAAATCAATGCAACAACCTTAAGTTATCTGTATGGTTTAACTGTCTTTTGCATGAGATATATTAATATTGGTTACCTTTCCAGATCCTGCGCCAGTTCTTCCTGAGATATTTCTAGCTTCCCTTTCGCCTCCTGATTCACTTCCTCAAAAACCATCCTAAAATTTAAGTATAGCGTCTATTTTCAGTTGTAATCATAAAGTTACAAAGCAATTTTCATTGCCTCTTTTGGTGTAAAACATCAATGATGCTTTGTGACGACTATTACTTTATTACAAATGCTAATACTTTTAACGTGCCTGAAGGGAATCATGGTACTGGCAGTGCAACCTCCATCGCCTCACGGCCACCCCGTTAATACGGATACTTTATCAGGCTTACTCGGCCGTTTTCTTTTATAAAGAACGCGGTCACCCCGTTAATAAGGCCAGCCGAATTTTGTGGCCCCGTTAAAGGTGTTCCAGTCAGTAGTTGCTTTCATCATAAAAAACATCCAGTCCAAAATGACAAATACAACTACCCTGATTCCTTGCAGAGTCTTTATAGAGGGTGTTGTCATTACATTGGAGGCACTGCGAGCGTACAAAAAAAAAACAGCAGCAACAACAACAACAGCAACAAACAAAATGATTGAGCACATTTAAGATCAGTTCTGCAGTGATTGCCGGCATCAAGTAACGTCAAGAAAAAGTCACATTTTCCAGACTGTGCATACGCAAAGAGGAAGAGCCCGAAAGTTGGCCAGGTACTTACAAAGCCATTTGCAGTTCTTTGGCAGCCACATCAAACTCCAGTTTGCGGTTAAGTTCATCTGAAAGAATAAGAGGATTTATACGGGAGATATCTCGAATTGCTGGTTTTAGGAATACCAGTGGCCTTGTCAAAGTTTAAGCTACTCCAAGTTCACCGCGTTAAACTATAAATCATGATCCATATTGTGATGTAGTCATTGATTATGCTGTCGATGGTAACTCGGCCAGTGCTTTCGGTCCGGTGTTACGCATGCTGATCATACCTGCGTATCTCAAATTATTTACGGACTTAAAATTAAAATAATTTCAACAAAATAAATTATTGTTTAACGGTAACTAAAATTCGTTAAAGAAGAGGTAATTACAAAATAAATTAATGTGCCTCTGGCGGAAGACCATTACAAACCTTTTGCGCTTTTGGTTTCCATCTCTAACTGATGAAACTTGGCACTCATTTCCTTCAAAGCAATGTCCCCTTTCGAAACTGAAAACATTGGCGGAGTCTGTTATTGCCCGTAACTCAGTCTTACTTATTAATACGAATAAAAAAGAGAGTATACAGGAGAAAACTGTGGCCAGAATGATGAAAGAAGGATCTGTGGAATGTCCAGCCCCTGAACTTGAAACTTCGAGAAGTCTTATCATGATACAGAGTTAGAGGAGAATGACGCTCGTTAAGTGTTGTTGTAAACTGAAAGACAGATTTGCTATTCTTATGTAGCTAACATATGGTTCCAACCTTCAGCTTTTGTTTCGTCAGCCTGCTTACTCCACTCTTCTATTTCCTTCTTTACATTTTCTTCAGTCTGGGGATAATATAAAAGATCACACTTACCAGTATTCTCATTTCATTTCCAAGGTGAACGCCGAGAACGCTGCAAGTTTGCAGGATAACATACAAACCCCTCTGACTTTTAACCCTACACTCTGTGAACTAGAATTTAGAACGGTATTTTCCCATATGATCACTGCCTTCCAAATACGACCCACTAAATCTGGTACTCCACAAAAGTTCTGTAAAGCAAGACACTTTGGAATGAGGTAGGGCCCGATGCTTGGTACCGACCTAAAGAATTGTGGCCTGTGGGAAGGATATTGCTGAGAGCAAACAAACTAGTCTATCTTAGAGAATGTTAATTTTTGGCAATGACCACATCCTCGACTAATGATGCGAGGCTGCGCCAGCACCACGGTGTCACGGCTCCCATAAGATTTCTTTCAACTTGCAATTTGACAACTTACATAATAGTTTCTTGCATTCCTGAAGTTGCTCGTGAGTTCTGCCAGCTTGTTTTGAAAGATCTGCCTGTGTTGGAGAGGAATCGCAGAACACACTTTTCATGCAGAGTTTTCAATAATAGTTTCTTTTACAAGTAACTATTTTAGCTCTCGCCGAAGATCCATGGATGATTTAAAAGGCATCGTAAGGCAAGAGAACGCGAAGGTAACCCTCGCTCCTGAAGATCTCTCGTCTTCAGAACCGTCCAAAAGGGAGAGAAGGGCAGGAAGGTGAGAAATCGATCATCCTGACAACGAGAGTGGATAAAAGGGTCCCGGCATTTTTTGGGACATTAATACGAGAAGTACTATAGGTCTCCGTTCTTGAGATATAAGAAACCGTAATAATTATATTAAAGCTGAGGCTCCTGTGCCTGTGGACCCCTGTAAAATTCGATTGACCTTGATAAATTGTAATATAACTTACATTTCTTCTTCTTCTTTTCTCATTTCTTCATCAATTTGTTTGCGGAGTTCTGTGATTCTTGCACCTTTTTCATCATTCAGCTCTTTTAGCCTGATTAAAATTAATTGAAGATGAGCATAGTTCAGCTGCAGTACTTCTGTTTCGTTGTTTTACGCAACGACTTCTGCACAAGCGCGGTCATAAATTATTACTTGAACTTCTTGATATCTAGATCTGTCATCCGTATCAGATAACATATAGGCATTCAGAATAGTTTTTCGAAAATGCGCCTTAGAAAAGTCGCTAATTTTCTGGCTGAACAAGCCGTACGTTTTATCTTCCAGTAGAAATTCCATTCCCTTGACAATTCGTTGAAAAATAGTAGAGTTAGCCTGTTCGCCTGTTCACCTGTTCAATCTTATCGAATATCGTCTGACTTCAACCATCTCTGTCTAGGGCCTCGACGGTAATAGGCCCTTTGCACAACCCAGTCACATGGTACAAAATTACATATACTGGTGAGCAAGAAGCACAGTGGGTTTTCCTAAGCAATGCTCCTCCTTTGCTTTGGAAGTCACACTGCGGAACTTGCTCACCAGTTAGTTTATGTAATTTTGTACCGTGTGACTGGGTCGTGCAAAGGGCCTATTAGAGAAAATACTTTGCTATCCAATTTTAATGATATAGAAAAATCGAATCGGTGCATTTTAGAGTGCAAGATCTTGTGGCACTTTACAGCGCGATGTGATACAAGTAATTCAGTACTATGAAGATTCCAGTGATCATGTTGCAGTGGAAAAAGTAGTCTACAGGAAGTTTTTTTCTGTGGGGCATATGTTAGCTCTCTACTTAATTAGTCGCCGCGGATCACGAATTAAACTTCGGTCTTAGGAGCGATTCCGCCATTAAAAGCTGTTTTTTTTATTAAGTTGCTTGACTGATTGTATCGTTGATTTGCCTAACACTTATCAAAATAAGATGCATGACAATATTTAAAACATTACCTGCTAGCTTGTAACTGTGTCTGCAATACTTTCTGCTTTGCAGCATTCACAGTTTCTGATACAAGAAATCAAGTCTCTCATAACTTGTCATCAGTTATTTGTTAATACTGACTTCACTTTAACAAGAATAGTTATTATATGGCTTGTTCTTGTAGCCGATATATAACGCGCGCTCTGATTGGCTAAGTGAAGGGCATTATTTTCCCGTAATGCCCACGGTCCGATTACGGGCTTGCAAAAGCAAAGCAAAAAGCCATGTAATAAATAACTTATTAACCTCGAACGTTCGGTCTTAACGGGAAAATCTCTGCTTCGTTCCAGTCGCCCACGCGATAATAAAAGTTACAATGACTAACTAGTGAGAAAAGGCCCGAGGAATCATGGGAGGAGAGGAAACATCGCTACCTGTGCTCGGGCTCCTCACTAGCTAGCTACATGTACCAGCTGCCGATCGCGCCCCTTTTTGTATTTATTAATTTTTATTGATTGAAATTCTTTACAAAATTGTGATAAAAACTGGCTGTATATAATAAATTACAGATAGGTTTTTCTATACTAAATTACCTACTGGTAAAATAATATACATTATTTAAGAAATAGATTGACATGTACCGTGGTTCTATCGAGTTTTAGTATAAATCTACTTGCGTTCTATCACGAATGCTGTTCTCTGATTGGTTACGTTACTTACTATGATATCTAGTTAACAAATAGATTCCATGTTGTCGTGCGCCTGTTCAGTAATAGATCACAGATGACGTCAAAATGTGTTAAGAACAAAAAAGTGGCACACGAGGCGATAGTCGAGTGTGTCAATGATGTTCTTACCACATTTTGACGTCTTTTATGATCTATTACTGAACAGACGCACGGCTACATGGAACCTATTTGTTTTATATAATATCAACAAATTTAACTACTACAGGAAAAGGTTTTTTTATTTCAAAAACTCGAAAATTGACCTGTCTATACAAAATGAAGCAACCTCATTGGTTGCTATGAGTAGTACAGAAAATAAACGCGCTGCTTGCAATTGGTTAAAAATCGTGTTTTTATTAAACAATTAGATTATGAGCTCGAGATTTATATTTTAAATTTAGCCTGGGCTCTACACTTCAGTAAAACCTTTAAAGACTTATTGCTCCATAAAAATCAAACTGAAGCCTTCTTAAATTTAATTCATCCAATTCAAAATCATTAGCTTATCGAGAAAGTAAATTTCAAATCATTTCTCTGGTCTTCTCTAGCACTTACCCAACATTTTACAATTTTTCTCGCTATACTGATAGTATTTTGTTTGACCTAAAGAGGAAAAGCAAATGAAAAAGCAATTTAAGCTTAAGCTTGAATTAGGTAAGCTTTCACAGGTTTAATTTATAAAAAAAAAGATGGGGAAAATTTGAAATTAGTAAGCTTAAGCTTACTTACAGGTGTCGAGTTTGATTTCCAAACTTCGACAGCGAGCTTTTTCTTCGTTGCAATGCTGTTCTAGGCGTTCTTTTTCTACAACATTAAATTCAGAAAACGGTTACGTTAACGCCATATCTAAGCGGGATATAAAAACGGCAAAAAATGTAGAATGTTAGCCTCACTCTTACAAACCTTGTTGCAGTTCACGAAGAGAGTTGAAAATAACATCTATTCTAAAGTTTGGAGAACTGGAACCCGATTGATTACTTGTGCTTGTCATGACCTCTCGACTCGGGGGTACTTTTTGGACGAAAACAATAAATTGGATAGTTGACCTTGTCTAAAATATAACTATCTATTTTTCTTTTTCTTCAAAGTAACAAATATTTTGAAGATTTTAGAGGCGAAGCTCGGCGAAGTCTGCGACGCGGGGCGCGCGCTTTTCCCGCCAAATTTCTGGTGAGTACGCAATCACCCATAACAGCGGCAAAGCGAGTCCGCGTACCTTGTGGCCAGCTGTTACTGCACCGAATGTATTTCCCTGAAACACGTTTTCGGCAATTTTTTGGAGTATTTCTAGCGATTTTTCCCCTATATTTATGGTGGCTTGTTTAAACCATGGTAAATTCGTCAAGTGTACAACAAATAGGACTTCAACTCGTGGATCAAAACCGGTACGTTTTGAGAACAGCACTTGTGAAAAGTTTGCATGTGGTGATCAGCTGTCTTCGTGGAATGATTGTCTCAACTTAGGTCAAATCAAATTTCGGCTAATTTTAAGCTGGATGTTAAGAAGAAGATTACAGGATTATAATCCTTTAGTACAAGCGTTTGGTAGGTGTATCGGTTAGTGTTTATAACAATTGTCTTCTCCTTTTTTGTCAGATCATTAACAGACAGATTCCGTGCTTTGTTCACACTGAGAAATCTAGGTGGACATGAAGCTATTGAATGCATTTCAAAGTGTAAGTTTAAAATGTTTTAGTTGCTACATGTAACTTATACATGACCTGCATTGTACGGAACAGTAACTGATGTCGTGAGGTTCGAACATCCACAGTCTACTGTCCACTAAAATGTTTTATAAAGATTTATAAAAATTAGTTCAAATATGGGTTATTGACCAGGTGTGAGGTCAAGATGGGTTGATATTGTCCTAGGTCTTTTTTGCATCTTTATGTCAAGGTCCATAAACTCGCAAAAAAAAGAATGAGGCCAATATCCAGCCTTATTACATGACTCAGGCAGTCAGAGGGCCAATAACTAAAATCAACCAATCAAAATGCTCTATTGCCGGTCCAATATTATCTAAGTATTGGACCGGGCATTGTCCCAAATGATCCCGCACTTGGTTCTTTGCAGTCTTTGCCTTCTTCAGTCGTGTAATAAATCTCTTATTATACACGTCGCACAACAACGAAAACTGAAGTTTTCACTTCCATGAGAAATTCTCACAGAACTTGCTGAACTCACTGTCAAAGAACATTCCTTTCTTTCAAAATGCCGATTCACGATTTCTCATGAACTCAATAATTTGTGCCATCTTAACTTAATTTAAAAGTTGCCAACATAGGCATCATTCAAATTTTCCAACAAAGCGTACTTCACCTCCAGATGCTGCGCTCACTTTGCGAAAAATTTGAAATAACATTTAATTGGTTTCCTCTGGGCCTCTAAATGTAGTGCTCACAAAATTTTCACCAGCCAAAATGGCTAGTGAAGGACAAAAACCACTAGCCAAAATGGAATTTTTACTAGTCTGTGGCTAGTTGGCTACTGTTTAATAGTCTCGAGCCCTGCCGAGGGCCGATATTCTCGCAGTACGGTCCCGAGCAAGCTTGGTTAATAAGAGATTTATTACACGACTGAAGAAGGCAAAGACTGCAAAGAACCAAGTGCGGGATCATTTGGGACAATGCCCGGTCCAATACTTAGATAATATTGGACCGGCAATAGAGCATTTTGATTGGTTGATTTTAGTTATTGGCCCTCTGACTGCCTGAGTCATGTAATAAGGCTGGATATTGGCCTCATTCTTTTTTTTGCGAGTTTATGGACCTTGACATAAAGATGCAAAAAAGACCTAGGACAATATCAACCCATCTTGACCTCACACCTGGTCAATAACCCATATTTGAACTAATTTTTATAAATCTTTATAAAACATTTTAGTGGACAGTAGACTGTGGATGTTCGAACCTCACGACATCAGTTACTGTTCCGTACAATGCAGGTCATGTATAAGTTACATGTAGCAACTAAAACATTTTAAACTTACACTTTGAAATGCATTCAATAGCTTCATGTCCACCTAGATTTCTCAGTGTGAACAAAGCACGGAATCTGTCTGTTAATGATCTGACAAAAAAGGAGAAGACAATTGTTATAAACACTAACCGATACACCTACCAAACGCTTGTACTAAAGGATTATAATCCTGTAATCTTCTTCTTAACATCCAGCTTAAAATTAGCCGAAATTTGATTTGACCTAAGTTGAGACAATCATTCCACGAAGACAGCTGATCACCACATGCAAACTTTTCACAAGTGCTGTTCTCAAAACGTACCGGTTTTGATCCACGAGTTGAAGTCCTATTTGTTGTACACTTGACGAATTTACCATGGTTTAAACAAGCCACCATAAATATAGGGGAAAAATCGCTAGAAATACTCCAAAAAATTGCCGAAAACGTGTTTCAGGGAAATACATTCGGTGCAGTAACAGCTGGCCACAAGGTACGCGGACTCGCTTTGCCGCTGTTATGGGTGATTGCGTACTCACCAGAAATTTGGCGGGAAAAGCGCGCGCCCCGCGTCGCAGACTTCGCCGAGCTTCGCCTCTAAAATCTTCAAAATATTTGTTACTTTGAAGAAAAAGAAAAATAGATAGTTATATTTTAGACAAGGTCAACTATCCAATTTATTGTTTTCGTCCAAAAAGTACCCCCGAGTCGAGAGGTCATGACAAGCACAAGTAATCAATCGGGTTCCAGTTCTCCAAACTTTAGAATAGATGTTATTTTCAACTCTCTTCGTGAACTGCAACAAGGTTTGTAAGAGTGAGGCTAACATTCTACATTTTTTGCCGTTTTTATATCCCGCTTAGATATGGCGTTAACGTAACCGTTTTCTGAATTTAATGTTGTAGAAAAAGAACGCCTAGAACAGCATTGCAACGAAGAAAAAGCTCGCTGTCGAAGTTTGGAAATCAAACTCGACACCTGTAAGTAAGCTTAAGCTTACTAATTTCAAATTTTCCCCATCTTTTTTTTTTATAAATTAAACCTGTGAAAGCTTACCTAATTCAAGCTTAAGCTTAAATTGCTTTTTCATTTGCTTTTCCTCTTTAGGTCAAACAAAATACTATCAGTATAGCGAGAAAAATTGTAAAATGTTGGGTAAGTGCTAGAGAAGACCAGAGAAATGATTTGAAATTTACTTTCTCGATAAGCTAATGATTTTGAATTGGATGAATTAAATTTAAGAAGGCTTCAGTTTGATTTTTATGGAGCAATAAGTCTTTAAAGGTTTTACTGAAGTGTAGAGCCCAGGCTAAATTTAAAATATAAATCTCGAGCTCATAATCTAATTGTTTAATAAAAACACGATTTTTAACCAATTGCAAGCAGCGCGTTTATTTTCTGTACTACTCATAGCAACCAATGAGGTTGCTTCATTTTGTATAGACAGGTCAATTTTCGAGTTTTTGAAATAAAAAAACCTTTTCCTGTAGTAGTTAAATTTGTTGATATTATATAAAACAAATAGGTTCCATGTAGCCGTGCGTCTGTTCAGTAATAGATCATAAAAGACGTCAAAATGTGGTAAGAACATCATTGACACACTCGACTATCGCCTCGTGTGCCACTTTTTTGTTCTTAACACATTTTGACGTCATCTGTGATCTATTACTGAACAGGCGCACGACAACATGGAATCTATTTGTTAACTAGATATCATAGTAAGTAACGTAACCAATCAGAGAACAGCATTCGTGATAGAACGCAAGTAGATTTATACTAAAACTCGATAGAACCACGGTACATGTCAATCTATTTCTTAAATAATGTATATTATTTTACCAGTAGGTAATTTAGTATAGAAAAACCTATCTGTAATTTATTATATACAGCCAGTTTTTATCACAATTTTGTAAAGAATTTCAATCAATAAAAATTAATAAATACAAAAAGGGGCGCGATCGGCAGCTGGTACATGTAGCTAGCTAGTGAGGAGCCCGAGCACAGGTAGCGATGTTTCCTCTCCTCCCATGATTCCTCGGGCCTTTTCTCACTAGTTAGTCATTGTAACTTTTATTATCGCGTGGGCGACTGGAACGAAGCAGAGATTTTCCCGTTAAGACCGAACGTTCGAGGTTAATAAGTTATTTATTACATGGCTTTTTGCTTTGCTTTTGCAAGCCCGTAATCGGACCGTGGGCATTACGGGAAAATAATGCCCTTCACTTAGCCAATCAGAGCGCGCGTTATATATCGGCTACAAGAACAAGCCATATAATAACTATTCTTGTTAAAGTGAAGTCAGTTTTAACAAATAACTGATGACAAGTTATGAGAGACTTGATTTCTTGTTTCAGAAACTGTGAATGCTGCAAAGCAGAAAGTATTGCAGACACAGTTACAAGCTAGCAGGTAATGTTTTAAATATTGTCCGGCATCTTATTTTGATAAGTGTTAGGCAAATCAATGTACAATCAGTCATGTAAATTAATAAAAAATACAGCTTTTAATGGCGGAATCGCTTCTAAGACTGAAGTTTAATTCGTGACCCGCGCCAACTAATTAAGTAGAGACTTAACATATGCCCTACAGAAAAAAAACTTACTGTAGACTACTTTTCCCACTGCCAACATGATCACTGGAATCTTCATAGTACTGAATTACTTGTATCACATCGCGCTGTAAAGTGCCATAAGATCTTGCACTCTGAAAATGCACCGATTCGATTTTTCTATATCATTAAAATTGGATAGCAAAGTTTTTTCTCTAATAGGCCCTTTGCACGACCCAGTCAAATAATGGTACAAAATTAAATATCAGTACTGGTGAGCAAGTTGCGCAGTGTGATTTCCAAAGTAAAGGAGGAGCATTGCTTAAGAAAACCTACTGTGCAACTTGCTCACCAGTATATGAAATTTTGTACCATGTGACTGGGTCATGCAAAGGGCCTATTACCGTTGAGGCCCTAGATAGAGATGGTTGAAGTAAGACGATATTCGGTAAGATTGAACAGGCGAACAGGCTAACTCTACTATTGTTCAACTAATTGTCAACGGAAAGGAATTTCTACTGGAAGATAAAACGTACGGCTTGTTCAGCCAGAAAATTAGCGACTTTTCAAAGGCGCATTTTCGAAAAACTATTCTGAATGCCTATATGTTATATGATACGGATGACAGATCTAGATATCAAGAAGTTCAAGTAATAATTTATGACCGCGCTTGTGCGGAAATCGTTGCGTAAAACAACGAAACAGAAGTACTGCAGCCGAACTATGCTCATCTTCAATTAATTTTAATCAGGCTAAAAGAGCTGAATGATGAAAAAGGTGCAAGAATCACAGAACTCCGCAAACAAATTGATGAAGAAATGAGAAAAGAAGAAGAAGAAATGTAAGTTATATTATAATTTATTAAGGTCAATCGAATTTTACAGGGGTCCACGGACACATGAGCCTCAGCTTTAATATAATTATTACGGTTTCTTCTATCTCAAGAACGGAGACCTATAGTACTTCTCGTATTAATGTCCCAAAAAATGGGACCCTTTTATCCACTCTCGTGTGATCGATTTCTCACCTTCCTACCCTTCTCTCCCCTTTGGACGGTTCTGAAGAAGAGAGATCTTCAGGAGCGAGGGTTACCTTCGCGTTCTCTTGCCTTACGATGCCTTTTAAATCATCCATGGATCTTCGGCGAGAGCTAAAATAGTTACTTGTAAAATGAAACTATTATTGAAAGCTCTGCATGAAAAGTGTGTTCTGCGATTCCTCTCCAACACAGGCAGATCTTTCAAAACAAGCTGGCAGAACTCACGAGCAACTTCAGGAATGCAAGAAACTATTATGTAAGTTGTCAAATTGCAAGTTGAAAGAAATCTCATGGGAGCCGTGACACCGTGGTGCTGCGGCGCAGCCTCGCCATCATTAGTCGAGGATGTGGTCATTACCAAAAATTAACATTCTCTAATATAGACTAGTTTGTTTGCCCTCAGCAATATCCTTCCCACAGGCCACAATTCTTTAGGTCGGTACCAAGCATCGGGCCCTACCTCATTCCAAAGTGTCTTGCTTTACAGAACTTTTGTGGAGTACCAGATTTAGTGGGTCGTATTTGGAAGGCAGTGATTATATATGTGAAAATACTGTGCTAAATTCTAGTTCGCAGAGTGTAGGGTTAAAAGTCAGAGGGGTTTGTATGTTATCCTGCAAACTTGCAGCGTTCTCGGCGTTCACCTTGGAAATGAAATGAGAATACTGGTAAGTGTGATCTTTTATATTATCCCCAGTCTGAAGAAAATGTAAAGAAGGAAATAGAAGAGTGGAGTAAGCAGGCTGACGAAACAAAAGCTGAAGGTTGGTGCCATATGTTAACTACATAAGAATAGCCAAATCTGTCTTTCAGTTTACAACAACAATTAACGAGCGTCATTCTCCTCTAACTCTGTATCATGATAAGACTTCTCGAAGTTTCAAGTTCAGGGGCTGGACATTCCACAGATCCTTCTTTCATCATTCTGGCCGCAGTCTTCTCCTGTATACTCTCTTTTCATTCGTATTAGTAAGTAAGACTGAGTTACGGGCAATAACAGACTCCGCCAACGTTTTCAGTTTCGAAAGAGGACATTGCTTTGAAGGAACTGAGTGACAAGTTTCATCAGTTAGAGATGGAAACCAAAAGCGCAAAAGGTTTGTAATGGTCTTCTGCCAGAGGCACATTAATTTATTTTGTAATTACCTCTTCTGTAACGAATATTAGTTACCGTTAAACAATAATTTATTTTGTTGAAATTATTTTAGTTTAAGTCCGTAAATAATTTGAGATACGCAGGTATGACCAGCAGCGTGGAACACCGGACCGAAAGCACTGGCCGAGTTACCATCGTCAGCATAATCAATGACTACATCACAATATGGATCATGATTTATAGTTTAACGCGTTGAACAGTAGCTTAAACTTTGACAAGGCCACTGGTATTCCTAAAACCAGCAATTCGAGATATCTCCCGTATAAATCCTCTTATTCTTTCAGATGAACTTAACCGCAAATTGGAGTTTGATGTGACTGCGAAAGAACTGCAAACGGCTTTGTAAGTACCTAGCCCACTTTCGGGCTCTTCCTCTTGGCGTATGCACCCTTCAGTCTGGAAAATGTGACTTTTTCTTGACGTTACTTGATACCTGCAATCACTGCAGAACTGATCTTAAATGTGCTCAATCATTTTGTTTGTTGCTGTTGCTGTTGTTTTTTTTTTCTGTATGCTCGCAGTGTCTCCAATGTAATGACAATTCCCTCTATAAAGACTCTACAGGGAATCAGGGTAGTTGTATTTATCATTTTGGACTGGATGTTTTTTGTGAAGAAAGCAACTACAGACTGGAACACCTTTACTGAATGATGGGGCCACAAAATTCGGCTGGCCTTATTAACGGGGTGACCGCGTTCTTTCTAAAAGAAAACGGCCGAGTAAGCCTAATAAAGTATCCGTATTAACGGGGTGACCGTCAGGCGATGGAGGTTCCACTGCCAGTACCATGATTCCCTTCAGGCACGTGAAAAGTATTAGCATTTGTAATAAAGTAATAGTCGTCACAAAGTGTCATTGATGTTTTACACCAAAAGAGGCAATGAAAATTGTTTTGTAACTTTATGATTACAACTGAAAATAGACGCTATACTTTAATTTTAGGATGGTTTTTGAGGAAGTGAATCAGGAGGCGAAAGGGAAGCTAGAAATATCTCAGGAGGAACTGGTGCAGGAGCTGGAAAGGTAACCAATATTAATATATCTCATGCAAAAGACTGAGATTAAACCATACAGATAAAAGGTTGTTGCATTGATTTAAGTTAATGACAGAAGGTCCCCTTCTAATTATATAACTGAACGCCTTGAACAGGCTATGTGACAGGTGACACCTGCACTATAGTTATCATCGTAGTAGTTTTTACACGGAAGCTAGACCTAGGAGATCTCAACCAAGCGGTCAAAGAACAAAAATAATTCTGCTGATGATCGGAAGTCTCGTGCTTGTCTGTTCAAAGCTAATACCGTTTAGTTCTACTCATCCTATAAAGTTGCTGACTGAAAGTGACTGACAGATCAGACTTTAAAACGCAAACTTTTGGTGGATTGTAGCCATCAGTACATTCATTATTTCTGCTCTAAGTATTCATCTATGGCACGTGGAGCTTTTACAGCTTCTCTTGCTTTGACTGAAAAACAAATGTGTTATTCACTCTTTGTATTGTAGAATCAAGCAAGCGAACAACAAATATGACAGAAGAGATGACATTTCATTTTGCTCAAACGAGGTAACAAACGGCCGTAAAACTGATTTGTGCAACGAAATTTCTGTGAAGTGACTTGGTGATTATTCAACAGCAGATCAGATCGAACGAAGTCGACGCAACAAACAATAATGATGCTGCACAACCAAGTGCATTTCCGTTGGTTTCTGCTGAGTCTGTTCCACAAGTCGACTCCAACCTAGCTGATGGTTACGAGCGGCCCAATATTGTCAGCCGTCAGTACTTCAACATTGAGAGTGCTTCTGTTACACCAGGTTCAAAAGGTAAACGTGTCCAGTTATTTTGATTTTCATGCTTTCATTCACTACATATCTGCAACTTTTAGGGTGAGTTTCTTTAAGAAAATCAAAGATTGGATTTTTAAATCCGAAAGAATCCGAAAATGGATCAGTTTTGCGTTTCTTTTCTAAACAGATCAATCCAGGATTTTTCGGATCATGGTGCGTCACAGGAACCGAAGAATCCACTTCCAGATTGGATTCTTCGATTCCTTTGACGCACCATGATCCGAGAGATCTTGGATTGATCTGTCTAGTAAAGAAACGCAAAATCCGTTTTCGGATTCTTTCTTTGACTTTGTTATAGAAACGCACCCTTTGTCATAGTAGTAAAGTAGTGCATTTTAAAACGCGATTTCTGTTCGATCAATTGTGTAAAAAGAATAGAATATTCAATGTTCTTCTATAATGATTAAACAAATCATAGCTTGAAGAACTTACAGGATGTCCTGAATAACATAACTGACGCCACGCTTCATTGAATGTTAGCATGCGTTGAATCCAAAATATCTCATTCAAAACGGACTTTTGGTGAAAGGATAAGAGGGTTAGGGTATTTATTACTTATACTATTCCATAGAAAATACAGCCAATCAGAGTAAAGGAAAGCCGTTGCCTTCGATAGATAAATATCCTCGTGCGTCGCACGTATGTCGCATTGACTGATTGTTGGCTTCTGCATTTCCTATATGGAATGGTATAAAATAGTTATGCAGCGCTCTCTCGTCGCATATCATGGAATGCCTCACTTGTCACTTGTATTTTTCTTGGTATATAAACTCGCCTAAAGGCTCGTGCGTCTACTGACCGACAACTGTACCACCCTTTATCTCTTCACAGAGGGAACTGCTCATCAGGTACCTTTGCAATTAGAAGGAAGAAGGTCATCCTTACAAGGAAGGTCATTCTTTATTTCTCTACCACTCTCCTCAAACAACTAATGTCAGTATTGTTGCAGTTTCTCAAATTATTATGCTATTTCACAGGAAACTTCTTCTCATTAAATTAAGTTGAAAAAATACAGTACATGTATTAAATCAACTCGTTCAGACTTAACGAATTTTAAGTTCTTTGAGCTTTTCTTCATGGCAGTCATGTATTACTTTTGTGTTTCACAAATAAAAGTGAGGAAGTGTAACCTTTTCCTAAAAAAACAAGAATGATTCAACAAACTTTATCACGTCAATAGCAGAAACGATTGCTTCCTGACACTAGAGGTGGACACCAAATCCTTTTAGCTTCTAAGGTATTCGTCGTCATGCAGAGCAAAAACCCCCTCAAAAAAGAAAACTAAAAAGCACTAAAAATCCCATTATTTCAAAATCGTTTGCGGTACATTGTGGTGTTAGATCGAATCATGGAATAGATAAAAGTTTTGGATAAGGGGCAACCATTTCCAGACGATATGAAACAAAGGACGACCCTGTGTTTCATCGTAGATTGATTTCGAAAGTGATTCCTGACCACGGTTTTCGAGACTGAAAATGATCTTCATAATCTATTTGGAGGCATTGACTCTCTTTGTACTGTGGTAAATTATCTGTATGGCTGTAGCAATATTAAAAATAGCATTGAAAAATATAGCTTAATGATGCATTTCCTTCGTATACGCGGTATTCGTGGGATTGTCATTCAAACTAAACTACCGCCAGTCAGAAGTGCTCTCTTTTGGGGTAGGAGTGGCGATGCCTGTTTAGCCTCTTACAGTCAACTAAATTAGCAGTATCGAGTTCTCTAACTTAATCTGCTAAGATCGAAAGCAGGTGATTTGGCTCTTCAACATTTTAAACTAAGAAAGATAAGAGCCGGTATCTGGTGAACATAAGAGCTATATTTTGGTACCTTCAAACCAGATTTCATGAAAGCAACATTAACTCCGGAACAAAAGTTGTAGTTCATCCCGCTATTTTGAGCAATGTAACTACTCTTTGGCATTGTTACAAGGGCAGTATAATTTAAACCCGCTTCTAAATAAACGTGTCGTGAAAAATAAGCCTCAAATGTTTTCTTACTAGAAAACCCGGTGTCGTAGGTTAGTGATTTACTGGCAATGGCAGCATTTCCTTTGTACAGCTGAATTGTGATGTTGTTGTTGTTAGGGAATAACCTTCTATCGTTCCACAGTCGGTAGCCACGTAAGAATATATTGCTGCTGGTCTGAAAATCGATGGCTTCAACCAAGGAACTTCTCGACCCGTATCTGTTGTATCTAATATTTGGAGTCTTGTCTCCAGAGCGCCAGCAGCTGCAATCCACTGTAAAAGCAAATTTGCCCAGTAGGGTTAGGACACTCGAGCGGTGAACTATTGACATGTTTTGTAAAGTTTTTTCTGGCGACTTTAACACTCTCCATAAAACGTAAAAGATTGTGTCGGAGTTTACATGGTGTAAAGATAATTACAGTTTGTTAATATTAACAACCATGATCTTTTAACAAGAGACAAGATTGGGGACAGGAAAAGAAAAGGAGTGTCTGTAGCAATCCCTACCATAACTACCCAGAAACTGGGAATATAGAATTTGGACGTATGAAGCCACCTGTGTGAAATAAAAACTGCTAGTTTGCTGATCCTTTTCATCCCTAAACATGGCGCACAAAATAAGCTCCCCTGACAACATGCGTAAAGCGATATCCTTTTTGAACTTCAAGTCATCAAGTTTGCCTCAAATTTGTGATCACTATTAGTATAGTGGATAAAGACTAGACAAGATAGAGCCCAGTACTTTTTGCTGGGCTTGTATTAAGTTCTGTTAGTGGCAACACACGTTATATTTCGACTGGTTTAAACAACGTACATAATGCTTATTGAACCTCCCAATGGGTGCTTGGTATTCCAAGACATGCAACGTTTCTGAAACAAAAAAATGCTAAAGAAACCCTGGTCCGGAGATAGGGAGAGAGATAGGCGAGAAGGAGGGCTGGCGTTGTCATCAGGCACAAGGAAAGTAAGTAAAGTTGAAATTATCGAAAGTGCAAGTTAGGATGGTTATGAAGAGCACTCTGTTTTAAGTTTTCCGGACTTTACACTACAGCAATCAGTACTAACCTCCTTTTTGCACCACCAGGTTCATCCTGGTCTTCTTCACACCCATAGCGTTCATCACAACACACTCGTACAAGCCACTGTCGGTAGTACTCAGGTTTGTTATCGTTAGGTTTCCACCCCAAGTTCAGTCCTGGCCGAAGGAAATTGCTGAAGAAGTCGACTCCAGTTTGAAACTGGAGGTGGAAAACCTTCTGCTTGGCAAGTTTCAGTGAAATCCGTGCTTTCAAAAGGCATGACTACTGCTGGAGGTATCGTGGTAAATATAGGTGCAGCTAAATCGAAAGCAAAACTTCATGATCAACTGATTCTGTTTTCGTGCAAACAACTCACCTCACCCTTGGATATATTTAAAACATACTGCAATGATGCCGACCTTAAAGTTTATAAAATTTGTGCCAACCTGGGGCTGACTCAGAAATCCTCATTGTCTCAGCTTTCAAAAGACGTAATGAACTGCGAAATCTTTGGAGACATGCTAGAGGTAGCTGGTTGAACTTATGTGTTTAGATCTAAATCTTCGACCCGACGGTATAAACCAGGAAAACTCCAACAGAGTTTAGGGGTTATAATCGAACGCATCCTGATGACCACAAACACCATCGTTTTGAGAAATCTACATTCTATCGCGGATGCTCCTCATCAGGGCTAGCTCGTGATAAACATTAAAACATCTGTAGTCATCTTACCTCGAACAGTTAGGTTGCTAGCGGCTTCAGCTGATCCCAGAGGACTTGTAGCCATGCATGAATACAACCCAGTATCACTGAAATTCAATTGGTGAACAGTCAATATTCCTTCTTCAATGGAGTATTTCACTCCCGACGAAAGTGTCTCACTTTCAAATCTCCATTCAATCCTTGGCGTAGGATTTCCACTGGCCGTGCAATTAAAAGTCGTATTTTCTCCTTCGTCGACTGTGTTTTCATCTGGCAGTAAAACGGTTTTCGGCGCAGATACTGATTTTCCAGGTATCCCAGGGGGTCCCGGCACACCTGTCGGTCCAGGACTACCCATGTCCCCTTTTTCTCCTCTTCGTCCAGGAGCTCCTGTCTCTCCCTGTTCTCCCCGTTCTCCGGGTATTCCAGTAGCACCTCGTAGTCCTTGCAAGCCCTTTTCTCCACTTATTCCCCTCGGTCCGGTAGATCCGGTCATTCCTGGTTTCCCGTATTTACCGGGAGGCCCCATGATACCTTGAGTTCCAGTCTTTCCTCTTGTCCCCTTCGGTCCCCTCCTGCCACGAGACCCTTTGGACCCTCTAGGACCAGGACGTCCGGGAGGACCAGCAGGGCATACCTTCGCGTTCGATCTGCAGTATTCATTCGGAATGAATCTCCCCAGTTGAAAGGAAATCTCACGGCGTATGTCTTCATTTGAAAATCCCCCTCTTGTCGTGTTGGTAGTGGCATGCCTTCGGGATCTGTGATCAAGACTGTTAGAGGGCTCTTTGACAGGCTCTGACGTAAGTCAAGTGTAAAAATAAAATCGATCAATATTTGATACTCAAATGTTCCTTTTGCAAAACAGCAGAAACCTATTTTAACAGCAGGAACATTGCATGCATTTACTCTGTCGCGAGTCGGTGAAGGGCTAAGATGGCATGGGTGACCGAGAACCATCAGATCGCTAAACCATTCTCACTCATCCACCAAAACTAACGAGTGGTGTCTTGATATTCTAACTCGGCAGATAACATTTAAATTGCGTAAACCAACTGACTGTGCAGTCACCCTTACTAACAGCTAACAACTGGGTAAGTATTCCCTCACGACAACTAATGACTGGCCTTTTTCGCTATCAACCTTGAGTCAATTAACGCTAATTCAGTATTACAAGTTTATCAAGTTATTCAAAATTTCATGCTTAACACTAGGGCAGCCTAATCGTGCTTTCGACAGCCCGACACTGTAGGAGACCACTGTGCGATATCATATGCTGGCTCACTTTATATCGCTCCGGCTTGGCTAATATATTCACAATCCGAATTGCAAACGGACACTTTTTGAAGCGTTTTCAGCTGTCATCCAGAGTAAAACGCGTACGTCCAACAACGCTGATGAAAGAAAAAAGACTTTCGAAAACGGTTTCGAAAGTGAAGAATTTTTAAAACGCTAATCAGAAAACGCGTAATGTACTTTCGTTCCATGAGCGTTTTCAAGCGTTTCAGTGTGGTAGACGAAAACGCATTGATCAAAAAGTATGCGTTTTCATGTGGAAACATGTAAGTGTGGTCAGTTGAAAACAGAACGAAAATATTTTGCTTGTTTTCGTTGAGATGAAAATGGATACTTTTAGAAACCCATTAGTCAGTGGTTGGGGCTTGTCGGAGCCTTTCATGATATTTGTTTTGACTAACAGGATCATTCACGCAGCATATTGATGGCAACTTGCCGCTTTGTGGGAGTCTTAAAACTTCAAATATGCTTAACGAGATGCTATTAAGTGTGCTTGGAACTGCTTGCATGATTAACAAGAGGATCTGAAAGGGGTTTCACTGCCAGCTGGGAAATCAAACCGGTTTTTTTTTCAAACTTATAGATGGCATCTGCGATATGACAATTTAGCTGATAATTGGATTGAGATTTTAACTGCCTGCTTAGAATTGCAGAACTGGCTAACTGATATTCAAGCACCCCAAACCAGGCCCTCTGACGAAACTTACGAGCTAACTGCATCTGATCTCAAACCTATCACACGTAACTCAGTGATGAAGTTGTAGATGTGATTGGGTTCAAAAGTAGAACATAGTTTCACAAGCATGCACATAACGGTTTTCTAGCAAATTCATAAAGAAGGTATTTACGAAGGGTTTCGTGGAGGTCCAAGAAAAAAAAAACGTACGTGTGGGATTCCCCGGCTTGACTTCGAGAACCCTCGACGGGACAAACTAGTGAGCGAGTATTCTTGGACTGAGTAGAACCTATCCAAAGCGAGCATTTAACTGTTGCTCGCAGGCTACTACGAGACTGAACTAATCATGACCAACAGTTTTTTACGTGCTTAGCTTCTTAACAAATTAAAATGATTTACGCATTTCTGACGTAGCACAAATTCGCCCCTTTTTGAGTAAAGGTCGAGCTACTAGAAATGGGACAATAAAGTATCAAATTAATACTGTCTGCTGAGGTTGAAGTTGAAAATTAGTCGCAAATTCAACAACAAACTTAACCGACCTGATAGAGATGAGAAAAGGCTTTTAGTCATTGATGATATTGGAGTAGTTCTTTTGCTCTCACCATTGTATGCAGTGGTCGGAGTTTCTTTCCGGTCTCTTGTATTCAACCTCAAAACTTCACATTCCTCTTTCAAAAGTATCATCTGTTGTTCCAACGCGAACAAGCGATCATTCGTTTCTCCATTTTTTATGAAGAGAATACCACAAACAAATACCAAAAGGACTGACAGAAAAGATGGCTTGATGAAAGGAAGAAAATATCCAATTCGATGATACTTGGAGGGTTCCACTTCACTAGCCATGTTTAGCACACAGCAATTCAATCGCAAGCGCAAAGAAATGAAAATAGATGTATCACCAACACTTAAATCCGGGTATTTGTGCGAGCTTCACTGACACTCGATATCTCCCTAGGGAGTATTGTGTGTCTACTTTCCAACACGTATCCGATTTGCCGAAGTTTGTTTAGTCTACATAGGGTGTTTCAGGGCACGGCAAAATTATAACAAAACTTTGCTTAGAAAACGTGTGCACTTGTTGCTCTATAAAATCCTAGTTAATTTAAACACAGTCACCATAGATTCGAAGTCTGTTTTGGATTTAAGGTGGCTGGAAACAGTTTCCAGTACTTCCCAAGACTTAGAGTTTGGTGGGTCATTATAACCACTCTTTATCGGTTAATGCCTTAATCATGGTATCAACAAACTGCCCAGTCATCGGTGAACAAGTTACTGTTAATTTTGTGGGACAATAGGTTACCATAGCAAGAATATGACTTGCTAAAAACACCCTTAATTTTACCTTTAAGCGCTTATAATCAAAAACGAGCTCGGTGACCCCCGTTTTTTATTATCAAATTGTAATCAGCATGGTAAGATGCAACTTTTTGCAAAGTTAAAAAAAATTCTGCGAAGGGGGCCACCTTAAATTTTCGAAAACGAATCCAAAGTTCTAAGGGTAACTGCTTGAGTACGTGTGATGTTTTCTGGTTCACTGCTGCGGTCCGGGAGAGGGGCGAAGCAGGTTCAGCCATAACTGAAGAAAACTAGGCAAGCTGATACACAACCAAAAAACGGAAGGCTGGTGGCGGTGACCACAAAGAATGGAGTGGAATGCGTCTTCCTATGACAGTCACGTTAAGGCTGCCGCACACTAGCCGAATTTTTGTCGTAGAACTGCAGATTTTTGTCGGGGTCAAATCGGGTTAAAATTTTTGGGGACAGCCTGCGGCTACTGTTTTCTGTCGTGACTAACCGCGTTTAGGCTTGGGGCCGAGTCGATCTCTGCCATGTTGGAAAGACGCTTGTTCACGTGACTCTCGTGACAATTCCTCATCGGTTGAGGTACGCGCGAGCCCCGACAAATTGTCTTGGTCCACCGCACACTATCCGACAAGGCCCGACAAGACGGTTGGAGATCTAGCACTGTCAGATATCGCCCGCCGGACAAACCCCGATCTTGAGGCAGACTTGTCTGAATTCACCGCACACTAGCCGACAAGTGAAGACTTTTTGGGTGCGGAGGCCTTTAAACTGGGAGATTTCGCACTGTTTGGCCAGATTTTAAGTCGAAATGCCACAAAGGATCATCATACTACGACGTTACTAACCTCTTTTAGGCTGGATGGCACACATTATATTTCTCAGTTTTGTTACTCCTGGGATAACCAACTATATAATTTACAAGGTAGTGGCTTAAGGTGATTCCTCAGAAATAAAAATTACCGATAAATTTTTTTTAAACTTTCTCCGAATGTTCCTTACAAAGCACTGTTTCGAAAAATAAAATAAAAAAGATAGGTCACCATTCTCGCAAAAAGAGATATGATGGGCCAATCTTGCCTCATTTATGCCGTACTCGTGCTAATCTCGCCCGTTATTCATTGGTCCACGTTACATTTTACGGAAGCTGAAAGTACTGTTTATCGACGTAACACTTGGAAGAAAACTTGACAGGAAGAAAGTATGGAACATATGGAACAATATCATATAAAATTTGTGGAACAAATCGCACCATTTAAAACGAGGTGGACGAAATGCGTGCGTCGAGTCGATGTTTTCGTGGTCATAATTTACATCCTAGAGTAACGGTTTTGTGCACGCTTTCAGCTATATTTTTTTTTCCTTCAGATAAATTTTTTAATTTTTTTTTTAGGTTTAAGAGGATAACATGGACACTATTATTATGCAATAAAAATATAGGTCACCATGCTCGTTTAAGAGAAAACGAGCTTTTATTTCGCTGTCAAGCCTTGCTTGTGGAAAATTTCTTACATTTTGCACGTGCACGCGCTCATTTGCGCGCGCCAATGACGCAAAAATCGTACGCAGTAGGGATGCGCAATGCAATACTGAGGAATCACCTTAAGTGGGTCTTAAATGTTGTGCAGCCACCACATAATATAACAGCCTTGTCATACACAACTCTTCTCTGTATAAGACTGTCCAAAAGTGGAACCTGTAGTTACCAGATATCACCAAATCCTTGACCACTTTCGTTCTCGTCTAAATGGTGTGGAGATTGCAGTGTTCCAGTGTATGAACTGCATTTTCTAACTCAAAGTTTTAATATTGAACTAGATGCTCTTAGGAGTATTTCATAATTTAATTCTGAATCTACCTTAGCTAAATATAGTAATTGTAGTAATGTTAGTGAAAATAGTCGTGCATTTTTGTCATAAGCCCCTAGTTGGCCCGGGAGATTAGCTAACCACCTCCTACGTTTACGACTTAAAATAAAGTTACCTTACCTTAACCTAGACCCTCTAATAATAATTATACAGATTCTTCGAAGCCGCTTCAGGAAGACTCCAGGAAGACAAAAGCAGCGGAAAACTGCCAAAAAAGTTTTCAAAAAAATTGTTTGTTAGAGGCACCAGCAAAGTAATGTCACCCTTGTTTACGTTTGCCTTCCTTACTTTCTGCCCTACTGAGTTGATCCTCTGGTTCCAAACTGACCTCACATGATATGAACCCCATCATCGAGGCAAAATGTTACAAGTTTGACAAGTTTGAGGGCTTGTAAGCCAAAAACATAGGTAATTTATTGACTATGAATGGTCATGGATTTCCCGGCCTGCATTAACGACAACAACAGCACCACCCGTGATTTATGCATGATATGGGTACGAGCAAGTACCTGAAATCGGCCTAGGTACAGATATTTCACGGAAGAGATCAGTTGCCTACCCCTGACTAAAGTTTCATGCACTTTGTTATTTTGAATTAACTTTTAACATCACAGCGAACGGAAAATAAGCGCTGGTATCTGGCCCCCATTTACATTAGAACCGTTGGTGTCTTTTGATGATGATTTAAAGGTAAATGAAGGCCCAGAACATGCATGAAGTCATTGACATGCCATCGTCAAGAAAAAACGACCTTGCACTTGCCGTTATTGCAGCTGTTGCTGTGTTTAACAGGCCTGCACAAATAGAAATCTGTTGTGAGAAATGCACTTCAAATGTCTTATCAGTGGATCTGGTGTAGTAAGACCCAGTCTTTTCTGTGATCATAAAACTTCCACGATACAAACGAATGGTGATTTGAAAGGTTGTTGAACCGCTGTGGACTTCCCACAGAGTATCCCTGCAAGATGACGTCACGATTAGTTTGAAAATTAATTGCGTCAACTTTTCCACTGGGGTACTGAACGCCAGGTGTATGAAGAAACTGGACTATCAGGTCTCTGGTTGCGCCAGCATTTACAATCTAATGGAAAGAAAAGTTGACATGAAAACAACAGCAGCTATAACGACAACGAATTCCATTAAGATGTAACCAGAATGCATCAAAAACCTGCCATATTTCAGACTCCATAAAAGAGGTGGTTAACTTTTGCCTTCATAAGGTCGTCACTTTGTAAATGAGCTGAAACGGCAGAAACTGTGTTTCAGTTTAGACAACTATGAGCTTGTTGTTGTGGTCACAAACTATTAATCGACCCTACTAATCACGGTTTGGCTATCAACACGTGATATCTTCTACTTATCGCAATAAATGTTAAATCAAAGCCAGTTTTTAATTCCCGAAATTTTGAGGAAGGATCGTACGGATAGAATTTGAGACCAACGCCCTGGAAACTACTAGTGCCCAGTCTCCAATTAAACACTCGGACTTATATTTTGGCTATTAATTAACGTTTTTCTTGGTCAAGTGTTAAATGTAATGAAAAAAAATACTTGAACGAACAATAATTAGAAAACAGACAAACAGCCACAACTACGTAAAACATTTTACCAAAGAGTTAAACATAGCAAAGTGCAACCAATTCTTCCTTTTCATTTAAAAATGATCTGCTTTGCATGATTCCTTGATCCTGAGTGTGTGCAAGCTGCCTTTATTGAAACAAACCAGAGTTTAAGAACGCTCGCGCAAAAATCTTCCCCTCCATAGATTTTCTTCAAACTTCTACTGCGGACAGATAATGAATTACTTGTTTCAGAAATAAAACAAATTTGGGGTCACAGACTTCGCTTTAGGGATAAAAGGTGACAGTGGTAACACCGCCTAAATCAGCATGGGCTCCAGGGTTTTTAGCTTAAAGGCGGACAATTTCGAATATTCTTGACGTTTAAATCAAGTTTTTAATTAACAATTATCCTGCGAAATCGCGCGGAATATCGTCTGATGCTTAGCCGACGAGGCCGTAGGCCGAGTCGGCTAAAATCAGACGATATTCCGCGAGATTGAGTTGACCGAACCTACTGGACCGACAGGAGAAAATGAAGAAATGGGAGTGCCAGGACCGAAAGGAATACCGGGACCACGGGAGAGCCCGGAAAATCAATATCTGTACCATCCCTGGACGGGATGCTAGTAAATCGCAGGTCACTCCCCCGAAATTTATCAGGTTTCCCCAACAATTCGCCGGTGCCCACAGTGTCCCTGGCTCGAACCCGGACTGCTCGGTCCGGGGACGAGTGCACTAACCATGAGGCCACCGCGCCTTCACACCTCGCCGAAAAACGGAGAGCTATAAAGAACAGAATTTGACGATGCATTTTGCCAAAAGTTCAAACTTCTAATGGAGAGATTTTCTTCATCTTTTTCAAATGATCCATCAAGACAAAAATAGGGGTCACCGAGCATCCAAGACCGTCTGCCGTATCATAGTTCATGACGTAGCGCACGCTCGATGCTTGTCGTGACGTGTAAGTTAGATGCGCAGAAACCATTAGCGCGAACTTCCTTTAAGTGTTCCAGTTATCTTACGAGACTGTAAATTATCGTGAACATATAACTGCTAAATGTTAGTACGCAAGTACACAACACGAAAGAAATGCGTTAACTTATTAATGGTCAACAACACACACCTGTGTTTCTGTACAGCCACGTTCATCTTAGCTTTCTTTGTACCCATGCTGTTTGTTGCCTCGCATTCATAAACTCCACTGTCAGCAAGACACAGATTCTTAACAGCGAGACTACCATCATTTACCTCAGTCTTTCCAAAAGGCATATGCATTACTAATCTGTTCCAGCTTAACACAGGCGGGGGAAACCCTACAGCTTGGCGGGTTTGTCAAAAAGTAGAGAGTTCGTTTGGAGTAACAAGTGAAGAAGGAGTTGAAGTGAAAATAAGAAGGCCTGCGAAAAGAAAGTTTAAATCATGCAAACAATAAGGCAGCAAAAGTGGGCAAAAGTGCAGCAAATCTCAACTTCTACCCCTTTGAGAATCTGCCATCACGTGTGTCGTTACGAAGTACTTCTCTTTAGAAGCATTCATGACGTTGAAAATAACGGCTGCGAGTGAGATTAAAGAAACAGCTCTATTGGGAGCGCCTCCAAACACACTACTTCCAAATTCAGTTTTTGGGCATTTTCTAGTTTTATTTGTAGAAAAGCAACTTCAATATTATATAACACGTTAACATTTTCACCTTAAACAGTCAGATTGCCAGAAGCTTGATGTGAGCCAAAAATATTTGCAGCAACGCATGTGTACTGCCCAGCGTCACTGTATAGTTTAAATGTTTAATGTTCAGCTCTCCATCATCTTTGATCCAATATTTAGATCCTGAAGGAAGCTTGCTGCCCTTGAATCTCCATTCAATTCTACGACGTGGATTTCCCCCAGCAGTGCAATAAAAGTTCGTATCTTCTCCTTCGTCTCGAGTTTGTTCAGCAGGTGATAACATCACTTGTGGTACAGATATTTATTCTCCGAGCTCTCCCGGTGGTCCCGACATTCTTTTCTGACCTGGCACTGCCATTTCTCCATTTTCTCCTGTCGGTCCAGTGAGCTCGGTCATTCCAGTTTTCCCGTGTTTACCGGGAGGCCCCATAACCCCTTGAGTTCCAGTTCTCCCTCTTATCCCCTTCGGTCCCCTCCTGCCACGAGATCCTCTTTTCACCATCACGAAAACTGTAGCTCAGAAAGATCATTCCGTTCCCGTCCGTCGCTAAAAAACAGTGGACAGGGGATGGAATTTAAAACCGCTAAAGCTTCAGATTTGTGTATGTTTCGATAATGGCAACATGAATTCCAAAGTCCTGTGTCGTAAATCTTCCTGTGCTCATGCGTGCAGAAAATGGCGCGTGCTTTCTATACTGATCACTGATTAGAGACCCTTGTTCTACTCCCGGTACAAATATCAACAGTAATATTTCGGCATTATGTTATCTACCCTCTCGCCTTCGATGAAGAAAAGCCATCCTGAGTATCATTCTAAATGAACTTAGCAGTGAACGCACTCGACAGTGTGCGTAAAAAGTAGTTTAAAAAGTTCTCAACAACAAGTTAATACATAGTTAGTAGAGGGGTTAATAAAAGTGCTTATTATATGGCTCTGTCTCACAAAGACTGGGAACTACCAAATTCACGAATTTGATTGGCTAAAATGGATATTGACCGCGGTCTAGATTTTCCCATCTAGACCAGTTATGTTTTGAAGCGAAAAATTTGCAAACTAAAATGCAAAATCACTGACTGTTTTCATCTAAGAATATTTATATCTGTAAGCGCCAAAAAGCTGATGTGAAAAAAAAAAAAATAAAGAGGACTAGCAAACTTTGGAAGAATTAAATTCGGCCGCTCATCACCGTTTGCAAGCAAACTGTCACTTAGTACAAAATAGTTACATTAAACGAACTAAATTGTTCTTGTTTTTGCCATATAATAAACATCTTATTAACCGAGCTAAGTCGGTTTGTATGGGAGAATCTTGACCTCAGTCGTGTGTACAGATCTCACTGAGTTCAGTCTGTACTTACGACCTCGGTCAAGATTCTCCCATACAGACCTCTGCTCTGTTAATAAGAGCTAAATAAAATTCTTACACTTTTAGGCTGTGGCCA
>JAHPZR010003158.1:0-10000 GCA_019787425.1 Platygyra sinensis | reverse complement strand
ATGCCTATAAATCCTTTTAACTCCCCGGCTCTCACAGATCTAGATAATATCCTATGGAACACACTGCGATATAACTATGATTACTACTAGTTATAAACACATTCTCGTCCCCAGAGGCCGCGATCCTTTTGGTCAGTTACGGGGATCGTGACCTCTGGCCGGGTCCAACTCCGGAAGTCCGCTTTTCACGGACTTCCCGTCACTCTGCGCATGCCCAGAGCCGAGTCTGACAACTGTGATTGGTTCTGGTCTCAATCTATTGTGTTTACAAAGCCATTCAAAACCGGAATGTCGTTGGACGGGGCCAGAGGTCGCGATCCCCGTAACTGACAAAAATGATCGCGGCCTCTGGGGACGAGAATGTTATAAACACTAAACAGGTCTAGGATCCCCATCCACGCGCATAATCGAAGGACCAGATATCACAGCCTCATCCTGAAGTATGTAAATATGCAGTCTCCATCGCAGCCGTTCTTTGGGATGTCACGCAACGCTCCCCGTTTGCGTGACACTCTAGGAAACGGCTGCGAAGGAGACTGGAAGTATCAAGCGTTTATCGTCAAAAACTTTCGCTTTAAAATAAAGTAAAAACTAAATATCAAGAGAGAGTTTTTAGAAATGAAATTTGAACTTAACGATCTGTTTTCTCCGGTGCTTCTTGGAGGATGTTACTCAGATTTTACGCCGAAAGTAGGGTAAGTAAATAATTATCAGTAGAATAAACTACCTGAGTGATGAACTGATTTTCAATTAGTTACCAGAAGAATTTCATCAGTCTTTGGCATCACGAACGCTAGATCTATTTAATCCATTTTTTATTACAAACGATGTTCGTTCCTGAGCTTGCAGAACGCTCGGTCATGACCAATGTTTGTCATCTGTGATATCTGATGTAAGTGATGTTGTTCTTTATATACATATATCTTAAGTCGTCAAAAATGGTCAACACTACAGTATTTAAAGTCTGGCATTGTAAACCAGAGTTCCATGGTATATCTCTACTCTGTAATGTTGAGTTCACTTTTAACATGATGAAGAACGGAAAATAACCGCTGGTATCTGGCCGCTATTCACCCTAGAACCGTTAGAGTCTTTTGATGACGATTTAAAGGTAACGGTGACCCCAGAACATGAAGCACTTGACATACCATCAGTGTGATAAAAAGAACGTTTACTTGTCGTTATTGCAGCTGTTGCGGTGTATAACAGCCCTGCACGAATAGAAATCTGTTGTGAGAAATGCACTTCAAATGTCTTAACACTAGATCTGGTGTTGTAGGATCCAGTCTTTTCTGCGATCAGAGAACTGCCACGATACAAACGAATGGTGACTTGAAAGGTTGTTGAACCGCTGTGGACTCCCCACAGACGGTATCCCTGCAAGATGACTTCACCATTAGTTTGAAAATCGATTGCGTCAACCCTTCCACTGGCGTAACGCCAGCTTGAAGTTGGACTTTCGGGCCGTCGGCTGCGCCAGCAATCACAATCTGTTGGAAAGAAAAGTTGACATGACAACAACAGAAGTTATAATTAACAACAACAATTGATTCTCCCATCAGCAGCACTGCATGTTATGAATACCTCGGCGTGCATCTGTACCCGATCCTTAATTTGGAAACGCATTTTCAAAAAAAGGGAAAGAAGGCAGTAGGAAGAGTAAACCTCTTGCGGCTCATCCGTTCCAGCATTGATACTCCTAGTGCCCAACGAATTTATCACTCGATGATTATGCCAATATTTACGTATTGTGGCTATAATAGTGATGGATGGTCAGAGTCCCGCAAACGCATGATCCGCTCCTTTTAGTCCCGAAGCCTCGAAATCATTTCCCCAAAATGCCTTCCGCAGAACTGTGATCTTCGATTTTTAACAATTGACAACTTTTTACAAAATTGTATTTGACTGCCTTCATGGAACTGCATGTTTTCCATTTAAAGATTACTTTCAACGATTACATCATAACGCTTTTAACACTAGAAACAATGGGAAAACAGCAAAAATACCAAAGGTAAAACTGGATTTTGCGCGCCGTAATTTTTATTTTTTAGGTGCCTCGATTTTTAATTAATTGCCGTTAAGTTTAAGAAACATTAATTCTAGAGTTCTATTTAAGAAAGCCTTGGATGATTATTACTTGTAATTCCTATTGTCATTTCTATTGTGGTTTTTAATGGTTTTTAACTTAGTGCATTTTTTGCTTTAATATGTATTTTAGTTTATAATTAATTTTTTAAGTCTTAGTCAGCACGACCCCGTTGATAACAGAACTTTGTACTAAAGGGTTATCCTGGGTAAATATTCCATTAAGTATTATTAACAAATTCTATGTAGTTACAATCAACACGCATGAAAAGCCTGTCGTATTTCTCTATAAGACGTGGTTAAGTTTTGCCAATGCACACAGTCGTCACTTTGTAGATGACTCAGTGAAACTGTGTTGCAATACCTTTCTTGTTCTACTAATCACTGTTTGGCTATCATCACGTGATATGTTCTACTTATCAGAATAAATGTTTAATCAGAGCCAGTTTTTAATTCCGAAAATTTTGAGGTAAGATAATGCGAATAGAGTTTCAGATTAACTTCATGGAAGCATTTGTACACATCATAATTATTACTTACTTTTAATCAGTTCTATATTAATTACTGTAGTTAGATTTACTATTTTGATTTAATTCTTCAAGACATGTAAAACACTTTTGATCTCTCATTTTAAAAAGCGTTATTGAAATATTTAGCAATTATTGAATGAGGCTGAGTAGGATATGAAGAATTCTGCAGATCAAGCAGATAACAAATTCCGAGATCTGCAGAATTCTTCATATCCTACGAAAGCCGAGTTCAATAATTGCTTAATTATTCATTCAAAATATTTCCCCTTTCTTAAAGGAGTTTCGCCATTTCGCTCTTTGTTTTGTAACACAACCTCGTCCCCAGGTTTTCTTGGTCAACGGTTCAATAATTTGCAGCGGGGTGCGCTTTTGACGTCATCAGTTCAATATTTGGTCAACAGCAGCTGTTTATGGGGAATTATGGGTGTGCTTTTAACCAATCAGGAACGGGGGAAATATTTTGAATGAATAATTAACAACTATTTACCGAAGTGGAGGTGGCTGCGCGGCTCAGTAAATATCCACCGCAAGCCACCAACACTGACGTGAATAGTTGTTTTAGTATATACTAAAACAGTGAGATAATATACACCAAGTCTGCCCTTAAGTCACTGTCCTCACAATTGCACTGCGCATCCTATTTGCGCATACATTCATGGCGTCATTAGCGCCTCAGATGCAAGTGCAAACTCTCAAACACACTGCGGATTGCGTGATATGAGCTCTTTCAGTTGAAAAATGGCTATAGCTCACCAACGAGCATGGGCACCCAAATTTTTTCAGTCATTGTAATCAACTTATCATAAACTTTGCTTGAGGAAAGACTGACCTGATTTCTATGCTGAAAATGATTATACATCAGGCCTCAGTTGTTCAAAGCTGGATAACGCTATCCACCGGATAAATCGCTATCCAGCGGATAGCGTGGTTTGTTTTGTCAATACTTATCCACTGGATAGCGATTTATCCGGTGAATAGGGTTATCCAGCTTTGAACAAACTGGCCCCAGGCGGATACACCAAGATAAGTGCAAAACTTTGAACGCTAGCTTGTTTCAATAAAGGCAGTTTAAACATACTCAGGATTCGGAAGGATGCAAAGCAAAGTTTAAGTGAAAGGGCAGCATTGCTTGTACTTTGCAGTATATATATTATTAGTAGAATTCGACTACTAATGCATATGTTGCAATCTGATTGGCTGAGCCACTCGTATACTATCAGCCATTAGAGTGCAGTGGCTGCCGGTCGTCCACGAAATGCGATGTTTTTATAATTTTTCCGAAGTTTTGGAAGGAATTTTAGATGTAAACGGGTAATTAAATTCCTGAGAGGACTAAAAGAAGCACAATTACGGTTTCTTGACTTTAAAAACTTGAAAATATTAAAAAAGCGGATACGCGGGTAAACAACTGCAAATTTGCCAAGGACAGTTCGATACGTGCAACTTTGCTAAAGGGTAAAGTTCAATAGGCTAGTTTCGAATTGTGCAGAAACAAAAGAACAGAGTCGAGGTTCAGGGGAATAATTAGCATTTTGTATTGTTCAAAACAAAGGAAAATGCAAATTATTCCCCTGAACCTCGACTCTGTTCTTTTGTTGCTGCACAATTCGAAACTAGCCTATTATAATGCCTGGGAAAATCATTTGAAACCGTTAATTTTGTTAATTTCAGTTAGAATTCTACTAAAACAATTAGATTATTCGCTCTCGATTTCTATGAGGCGATAGTTGATTCGGCCTTCGGCCTCCTCAACTATCACCTAATAGAAATCTCGAGCTCATAATCTAATTGTTAAGTATTTCAGCTGATTGACCAAAACTGAGTGGACACCGTCGTTGAATGGCTAACTATAAAATATCACTTTTAAACTCTCTTTGAAAAGGTTTCACGAATTTTTTGTATTGCTACTATTTTTTTATTACTGTTTGTTCAAGTATTTGATCATTATATGCGACACTTGAACAACAGAAACATTAATTAATGAAGCAGAAATAAAAACTCAAAAGAAACGCGTTGTCTTGTTAATAGTCAATAACACACCTTTAGGTTGTTTCTGTACGGCCACGTTCATCTTGGCTTTCTTTGTACCCATGCTGTTTGTTGCCACACATTCATAAACCCCACCGTCAGCAAGACTCAGATTCTTAATAGTGAGACTACCATCTTTTACTTCAGTCTTTCCAAAAGGCATGGGCATTCCTAATCTGGTCCAGCTCAACACAGGAGGGGGAAACCCTACAGCTTGGCAGGTTTCTCGAAAAGTAGTGAGTTCCTTTGGAGTAACAAGTGATGGAGGAGTTGAAGTAAAAATTGGGAGGCCTACGAAAAGAACATTTAAATAATGTAAATAACAATGCAGCAAAAGTGTTACAGATCTCAATTAACTTCTGTCCTTTTGAGAACCTGCTGTCAAGTTGATCGACACACAGCACTCCTCTATAGGAGCATTCATGGACTTAAAATAAATAAACGGTAGCGAGTAAGATTAGGGAGACGGCTGTTTTGGCAGCATTTACAAACACAGAATTTCCGAATTCAGTTTTCGGGCATTTGCTATTGTTATTTGTAAAAAGCCACTCCAATATTCAATAACATGATGGCATTCTCACCTCGAACAGTCAAATTACCAGAAGCTTGATGCGAGCCGAGAATATTTGTAGCAACACACGTGTACTGTCCAGCGTCACTGTAGTTTAAATGTTTAATGTTCAGTTCGACTCTGTCATCTTTGATCCAGTGTTTAGATACTGACAGAAGCTTGCTTCCTTTAAATGTCCATTCGATTCTAGGTCGTGGATTTCCACCAGCAGTGCAATAAAAGCTTGTAATTTCTCCTTCATCTCGAGTTTGTTCAGCAGGTGATAACATCACTTGTGGAGCTGATATTGATTCTCCGGGCTTTCCTGGCGGTCCCGGCATTCCTTTAGGTCCAGGCACACCCATTTCTCCTTTTTCTCCCCTTGGTCCGGTAGGTCCGGTCATTCCAGTTTTTCCGTGTTTACCGGGAGTTCCCATGATCCCTTGAGTTCCAGTCTTCCCTCTTGACCCCTTCGGTCCCCTCCTGCCACGAGATCCTTTTGCACCTCTAGTACCAGGGATTCCGGGGGGACCTGCAGGACATACCTTCTCACTTGACTTGCAATATTTGACGGGCATCAGTTGCTGAAACTGCTTCGTGATCTCGTTGCGTATGTCTTCAATTGTTAGGGAAGAGACATTGGAAGCTTCTCTGCGATTTCTTACTCGGAAAATCGTTGACGGTTTTTTCAACTCATTTTCAGCTGTAAGACGAAAAACAAATTTTATATGTTTACACTTTGCTTTTCGAATTTCATGAACCCGAGATAACTCGCATCCCACCTGGCAGTCTTCTCTTTTGGCTATTAACAGATCAAATGAGGTGATGTTTCACTTAATCATACTCGGCTTGCAAACTATGAAAGCAGCTAAAACATTGCTATAAGTTTATTATTGGCGACTTGTGTCCTTCGGCGCTTTTACGTGATTCTCCAGAAGATTAGCCTGAAAGCAACTTTGCACCAAAGGTAAGATAAAATGGTTAAAGTTTTGGTCTACTAAATTGCTGCCACTCTATCAGTGTAATTTCAAGCTGAAATATTTTACATCCTTGTATAATATGGAACCGAAAAATAAACTGCCCTGACTCGACTGTTGCCTGATCTCTTCCTCAAGAAAGTTATTTACCAAACATTTCTTTGAACAGAAAGCAATGACAGTTTGAGCGACAGCCAACAAAGTCGCATGACAGTTTGAGTGACAAGTCACATGAAATGATAAAAATACAGGTTCAGATTCCTTCATTCCGTTCAGCGAGGTTATGGCCTTTTATTTTTTTATGCCGTAGACGTATCACATTAACACTGGTTGCAAACTCACCAACTGCGCGTCACGTCTGGCAAGAAAAGGGCCTTTTACTAGAATAGAAGACTAAATGAAGGCAACCGAGCGACATTGAGGCTATTTACCTTATTTCTTACAGATTAGAACGGGTATAGAGCCCCAGAATTCAGAGAATTTTCAGGCAGCTGATCATGAATCGGTTGTCTTAGTGACTCCCACACTTTTCTTAGGTAGTTTGTTAGACCAGACTTACACTGTAGGCTAACATGTGACCCAACAGATCTGAGCATTAACATCCGGCTGGCAGAAGATTGATAAACACATTTACAAGTGCAAATTAAATTGGAAAATTGTCGAAAAATCTTTTGTCACTGATGATCCTTTGGTACTATCAGTATGTGACTACAACTAATGAAACTGGCAGTTCTAGACTAATGAAGATTCATCACCATGGAATTATTCTTACCCATGGGAAAGTAAGGATTCTTTTCAAAGGATTTCACTGTCTTTCTTGCGAGTGTCGCAGAATCCGTTATCAGATTTTCAGACGGTTTGTCATGATTCGATGGCGAACCAGTCTCATCACAACTCTTACTTGATGACAAAATCTTCATCTGTTTTTCCAACGCCAACAGACGATCGTTTGTGGACTCGTTTCGCATAAGATTCATTGCACATAAAAGTACTAAAATCAGCGACAAACAAGAGGGCTTAACTGAGGGAAGTAAATCTCGAACACCATGAGATTTGGGAGAAGATTTCGATGGTGACTTCATTTCGATTCTTCAGTTTCGTTGCTGTTGAGGCTGACGACAGGAAGACGAAGATAGTGGAAAACTGTCAACGGCAAAATTTGATCCTTCGTAACCCGCCTAGGCAGATAAACAAAGGATTTTTGGATCAATATCAGTATCTGGGCAACTGCGCACCTACCCATCCCCTAACCCAACAGTAACACTAACTTATCAACTTATTATAATATGTTGGGTTAGGGGACCGGTAGGTGCGCAGTTGCCCAGATACTGATATTGATCCGGATTTTTGTTAATAAGAAGGTTGGAAACGTAATAATAAAAATAGGTCCGCAACACGTAATTGTGTGTGCGTGGCGTTCCTTTTGCTTTTTTGAATTTTACGAGTTGAGTAAATTAAAGTGGGCTGCTTGATGGACTGAACGGGCTTCTTTATCGGGATAGGGTGCTGTTTCATTCCCTTCATTTTCTCGTTTTTTGTCACACGATCGCTACCCCTTCTCCGTTTACGCCTGCAACACAGGCTATATTTGTTAGTGTGTTTAGACAATGGTAGTCTGCTTACGCGAATCGGTTAGTGCCGCTATTACGTCACTCTGGACCGCTGTAGCAGTGTAGCGTCTTTGTTTTTGATGAGAAAAATGTTCAGTTGTGACATACCTTTAGAGGAAGGGAGTTTTATTACATCAATGAGGGCCTTTGGTTTATTATATGCTTAATAATAAACATGAAAAAATTACTCGATTCTGATTGACTGAGACCAGTGCAGTTCAAGCGTAACACCAGTGCAAATTACACATTGTAATTCCGGATTATGATTTGCAGAAAGACAATGAGAAATTTTGTAGGCCAATGATCTCATGTAAAGCAATGACAAAAATTTTGTAAGAAAACTCTGAAAAAAGTTTTCTCGAATGCGAAAAAATGGCTTCAAGGAACATCTTCCGGCACTTTTTCCGCGCGAATTTTTCCTGTTTGTATTATTAATAAGTAATCATATGGTTTTTCTCGTTCAATTTGAAATTACTTTGCACTTGTGAGTTTTTCAAAAAGCTAAAATTGCACTCGCCGAAGCGGCTCCTGCAATTTCCGCTTTTTGAAAAACTCACTCGTGCAAATTAATTCCAAATTGAACTCGAAACCGCATGATTACCTATACAAATACAAATATCGTGCTACATAAACTCCCTGCTACCGATGTCCGAGCAGTTAAAATAAAATGTAGCAAGTATTAATGTGCTCTGAATTAAGAGAAGTTTTTTAAGGGAAGGGTGAGCCCACATTGTTGATTTATTTTTCGTTTTCGAGATCAGACTACCCCTCCCTCCTAAAAACCGGCAAATGGCGTTAATTTAGACAATTAACATCGCAAACGCACAACAGTTATTATTGCTTCATGAAAGCTGTCATCTTCAAGATTCTATCACCTGGACTTATAAAGACTTATGATAAGCCATTATTGACCTTTTGAAACATTTGTTACCTTACCCATGGTTAGTAGAGGGGACTGGTTATGGAAGTCGGCAATCTTTAGCTTTAAAGACCGATGTCTCTGCTTTGATTTTTGCCTAGTCACGCGATCTCGACAGTGTACATTTTAAAACCATCCATGGCGTCAATCGAGTAGTTTCTTGAATTGTGGTGCGATATTTGTTTGATTTCTCCGTAATTTTCATCAGTATATGGTTGTGATTTTGGAAGAAATGTAAGAGTTATGCCATGGGCTAATTGCGCAGTATAAAAGCAGTGGAAGACTGCCAGAAAAAATTGATCCGGCGCAACCTGCCTGGCTAGATAAATAAGCACTATCAGTCTTACGAGATTTACTACGTAGATAAGCATGTTGACGCGATACTGCATGATAGTCGCAGAAGATTTGAGGTGTTCTTTGAAATTTAAACAATTTTGGTTGAGACCGTTTAAAATGGAGCTGGATCATAACTGAGACCTGTTTAAGAGCCAAAGATAATTTTTTTGAGAAAACAAAACTGAGTAATATAGTGATGGAATCATCCTGTTGTAATTATAAAGGATATCATAATTCTTCATAAAGAAGTCAGGATTAAAGAAAACAGGGTTAATGCTAGATATTTTCTACAAAGTGAATTTATTTATTCATCTGCAGGTTTATGATTCCCTTTCCACAGACAGAGGGATTATTATTGTTTATGATCTGATTGGTCTTTCCTAAAATATCATAATTTATACCATGTCATAGAAAATACAGTCAATCAGAATACGTTGTATATTGGACGTAAACAAATCAAGAAGCCTGAGCCGTGTATTACACTGGGATAAAACGCGATGATCATTTGAGAACACGAGGGAAATGTAGAAAACACGAGCCCACAGCCGGATGTTTTCTTCATTTCTCGAGTGTTCTCAAATGTCCGGAGTCCTATCACAGTGTAATACAGGGCTTAGGTTTCTCCATTTTCTTTATGATATGGGGGTAATGTGGCGAAAAAGATCAAAACACGCCTTTTCTATGTGTTATACACTAATAAAACATGGGTTTTTGACCAATCAGAACGCGCACAGGGTCTTATCTATATCGAATATCCCACTGTAACACTTGCATTTTCCGCCTTGGGATACACACTCGCTTAAAAACTCGTGTGCATACCGAGTAATTTCAAAAGATTTGTGGGTTATTTCATGTTATAAAACATGTAAACTAGTGTATATAAACTTTTATGTATATCTAAACAATAGCCTCCATTTTTGCTAGAGCGAAAATTAAATATGCTAGGAAATTTGTCCGCGAACATT
>JAHPZR010003154.1:32500-39200 GCA_019787425.1 Platygyra sinensis | reverse complement strand
AAAAAAAAACAGACTGCGCGGAGACGCGTGAAATTCGATTGAAATTTTGAGAGACCCAGAGTTTTTGAAGGACCATTGGACACCCCTAACTCGTAACATTTTAACTTCTGTCACGTGACAGGATATGATTTGTCCAATGGGTGTGGTATAAAATGAAGTTTTTTTTCAAAAAAAGCTTGTAAAAAGCACTGACAACAAGAGTCAACTGAAAAAACGTAGGTTCATTACACATAACAAAACATGATATGCTCAGTTGACAGTCAAATCTTGCTTTGTAAAAGAGAAAAAAAAAGAGCAAGAAGTGTTGGCATCAATACTATAAAACACAACCTAAAACGCTGGGGTTGGTTGCCATAGCAACCATTTGGAGTAAAACCTTCTTAATTTATTTTCTCTTTATGAGTGCACTAGCAGGTTGTTACTAAACAGAGTAACGAAGTAACGAGTAACGAGTAACGAAGTAACGGAAAACCGAGTAATGAGAAAAAAATTCGAAAATGTTCAAACCTTTCAAAAATATGTAGAATCGATTAAAATCGTTTTTCAAATTGATATATAAATAGGAACTACAAAACTTGACGACCCATAAGTGACCCATAAGCTCAGAACCAAAAGTTAAATAAAATATGGTGTCTACATACCCGGCAGCCTGAAATTATTCTAGAATTTCCACTGAAAACCTCATCTAATCCTTCTTAAAACTGCACAACTTTGCTTAGAAATGTCAAGCGATTTCAATTATAATTTTGGCTTTGTGGATGAGAAAATTTTCGAGCTTGGGCATACTAGAAATTTTGACACTCTTCAGAAATTGTCAGAGCCCTGTGAGATTATTCGATATTTGTTGAGAAATACGAAGCGATTCTAAATGATGTTTTCCTTTTGAGTTGTGTACAAATTGTACGAACTTTGTCTGACTCACGGGCACGACTTTTCAAACGCTCGTTCTTTCACCATAATTTCCACTTGAACTTGTTGAGATGTCGGTGTAGAAATACCAAGCGTCTTTTGGCCCAAGTAATTGCCTCTGCAAACTAGTACTTTAGTACAAATAACTATAACATCACGCAGAATGCCATTGTCCTTCGCGACATGTACTTGCAGTTCTCAGGGTGGCAAAATAATTTGAATGTGTAGAACTAGTCGAATGTGATGGGTCAACAGATTCAGCTTTGGGAATACTTGAGCCTCTTCGCAGATTTCAGCTGCTGTCAATCAAACGGTTGAATGCGTAAAGTAAATACCAAGACGCGATAGAGTAACAATAAAGCACAAATCAAAGGCGGGCCGCACTTAGGCATTTATAGATTATGCTAGTAAAAGTGGCATATTATGCTAGTAACATTGCTTTTTTTTGGCCAAATTATGCTAACATTATGCTCTTTTTTCCAAATTATGCCACCGTTTTTTTAAATTATGCTCTTTGAAAAAATGCAAATAAGTCCAAATATTCTCTGAGAGCCCTGCAAATGCAAGTTTACGTTCGCATTAGTATTTTCCTGCGTTTGACTGTGGAATTAGCAGGAAAATATGCTCTCGTCGATATCTATTGTTTGTTTAGGCATGTGCGCTGGTATGTGGGTGATTAATAGGGTATTTATATTGGGGTTTAAGAGTAGGTCTTTCATCTCGGTCTCGCTTATTCAGCGTTCATTTTTTTTTCTTTGATATTTCGTATTTTGTGTGTGTTCTTTTTCTTCGCTTATTTTGCAGATCTTTTCAACCTTTCAATGTGGACGGGCATTCGGGCAGCTGTTCCTCAAGGTGATAATGTTTTATTCTCATCTGCGGAATCTCTTCCAGATGTGGCTTTGGCTACGAGAGCTCTCAGTACTTCATTCAAGTATTCCTCTACCTACAACAGATGGAAGTCTTGGGCGTGTGATCATGACCTGGCAGCTTTTCCCGCATTTTCGTTTCACCTTGGTCTTTATTTGCCCCATTTCATGTCTGAGGCGAAGACAGCGTCAACTCTTAGAGTCCGCCGTTCACAGCATTGCCTGGATGCATCTGTTGGGTGGAGAACGGTCTCCTACGGATCATCCGCTGGTGAAGAGCTTTCTTTCTGGTGCACAACGTTTACTGACCCACCGCACATCCAAGAAGGAGCCAATCACTGTCTCCAAGCTAGAACAATTAGTTGCCTGTAAGGCCGATGCGATGACTTCTTTGTATTATATTCGTTCTGTTGTGATTTGTTTGATAGCTTTTGCTGCATTTCTTAGATTTGATGAGCTTGCTAAGCTCGTTCGTTCAGATGTTGAGATTAAGAGTGACATGTTAAAGTTATTTATCGAATCTAGTAAAACTGATCAGAACAAGGATGGTCCTTAGGTTGTTATAGCTTCATCTGGCAAGCAATTTGCCTGGTAGCTTTAATGAGCCGATATTTAGAAAGGGGGTAGCTAGCCCAAGTCAGCCCTCTCCCTCTTTTTTTTTTGACGTTTATCGAAAACTAAGTATGGTTATCACAGGAATTCAGCCTAATGAATCATGTATGGTGATTTATGTGATGATGCAATAGTCGTATTTGAATGGTAACAAATCATTACTATGCTGTTATTTGGTTACATAAAATGATCTCTGAATCATAGGCTGTAGTGCGGTGTGTACACATAGGATCTTCGGAGGAATCATAACTCGTATGCCTAGTGAACATATGAACTCTTTTCTGGAATCATAACCTTGATGCATTGTACGAGTTGTTATCATCAGATGAATCATAAGGCCGGTTGGAAGTGAGCCCAGAACATCATCGGTAGAATCATACCACGATGCGATGTGTGCACAGACCATCATCAGTAGAATCATACGATGATGTGATGTGTGCACAGAACATTATCAGTAGAATCAGAATCATTTTATATATTAGTTATCCCCAGATTTGGGAGATATTGTGAGGGGGAGGGGGGGAGGGGCAAAGCCCTTCTTGTTTTCCGGCGTGCCTCATCTAGACACGAGGGGGGTTGGGAGAATTCTCGAAAGTTATGCAAACCCTCGACTGCATCTCGGGTTTGCGTTTAACTTTCGAGAATACTCCCAACCCCACGAGTGTTCAGATTAGGTTATATAAATATGGAAAAAAAGTTCTCTATTGCTTTTACAAAATATTTCTCAAAATTAATTCGACAAACGAATGGAATTTGTGTTTATTAACTTCTTGATCCAAAAAGATTTTCTCAATACATGCTCTAGACAATCATTTTTCCTACTAACCAATCAAAACGCACATCTGATAACGAAGAACCAATCAAATTTCGCGTTACAAAAGTCAAATTCAAGTTCAAAGTTGTGGATATCGTCAGCGAGCAAGCGAGAGCCGAGTAAATGAAAGGAATATTGGCTTTGAATCCTCCTAAATCTTCGGGAGAAATGCCTAAAGTTCGGTAAAAACAGACGAAATGTTCAAAGAATTTCGATTCTCTAAGGAAAGAACTTCAAGATGAATGCCACTGTGCTTGATTGCTCTTGAAAATAACGTGAACTTGCCCGATTTGGCAGCCCGAGAAGATGGTTGAGAATTTGAATCGCTCACCTTGCTTTGTGAAGTTTTGCTGGTTTGGAGCAGCGGATCTAGATTGCTGAGGTAGCTGCTGGATCCAACGGAAGACTTGCATTTTCTGATCGGCTTGTCTGGCTTGTGGATTTAGGGCAGATGAGAGAACGTTGCTGCACACCTGAAGCTGCTGCGAAGGGAAATTCATTCCTGTGGCCTGACAGCGTCATTGACAAACCAGCATCTGACCACAGTGTTATAGCTGTCGCCCTGAGGCAGTGATTGGTATAAACCAGCCGCTTTGCTGACCTCTTTCATCGTGCTCTCTGGTACACTTCTTGTAGTTTGTGGCGGTGTCCCGCTCGGCGTGTTTTGCTTGTCTCGTCATGGCCCATGGTTGCGTGTTGCGTATCATTCGCTGGTTTCATCCTTGAGGAATAGAAAACTGGACTTCGTCAAGTTTCTTTGCCCTTCTTGTCCACGTCGACAGAATTGAAATACAGGTTGTCATGAAACCAGACATTGTATAGAAGTGATAACGGCGCTCTCTTTCAGACGCTGCAGGTCTTCACGCTCAATGGCGCAGGTTTGTGTTTGACGTTTTGCTCCCCGTGCTTCTTCATGTCTTTAATGGCGTCTAACATTTGGTTGGACTGCTGGAACGCTGGGTCGGTAGCAATGTGGATGCCTTTCTTGTACGGGGGGTTTTCAAATAGCGGTCTAAACCATTCCTAAATCCCAGCAGTTTGCTTCTACAACTGTAGTTTTCTGACTTTTCTCCATCTTTGTTTCGTGCCTCAGCGTAAAAATACCCTCAAATTGGCATCCAATTCTGTTTTTGTTTTTAGACCAATATCTCCATTAATTCCTCTTGCCGAAGCCCATTTTGAATGAAAGAAGTTCACGACAATCATTGCCAATGTAATAGTAGACTTTTACACAGATGTCATTTTTTGAACATTTGACAGCAAACACGACAACTGATCGGCCGTGTCAAGTTTGATTTGAAACATTCGCAGTCTGTAGCATGTAGTTCGCGTTTAATTTTATTGTACATTTTTTTTTAAAGTAGGGTTTGTTTCAGTTTTTTGCAAATTAAGGTCTTTTTAATGACTGAGGAAAAACTGATCAGTTTGATATCCCTGAAAAAACAAGCTCCAACAAATTTTATGTTATTTGCTAGCCGGCAGCTGTCTGTATTTGGGAAAAACTGTACCTGAGGTCTTGAGTACATCCTGACCAAGATGGACAAATAACAGGTGTTACGGGTTACAACACTTAATGACAACCCCAGTAATATCAGCAAAAGCTTTATTCTGGAAGCACTGTGGGGCCACAGGCACCTAATGTTTGACTGGAAAAAGTAGGCTTTAGTGCTGGGCAGGCAGAATTTCATGGTTAGGAACTTTTGGGCACCTCATATTTATTCTTAGACCACACGCACAGCATTGTCAGAGAGTAAAATCTTAGAGACACATATGCATGAAAAATTTCAAATGGCTTTCTTTGCTGCTTTGTTTGACTCTGTTTAATTTTTAAATTTTACATTGTTTTACAGTGCACCAAAAAGCTTGAAAAGCTGCCAAAGTTGGAAAATTTCAGAGCAGTCCATAACTGGGCTGCAGATGGAAAAATCCTGGAGACCGCTAGAGCGGGTGCAATTAGCCAATCAGATTATAGGACTACTGAGATGCTGGCGGAAAAAAGTGAAATACTTATTACCAGTTTGCCAAATTTTATGGTGCGAAGAAAGTCACTCGGATTTTTTGCTTTCTTTGTTCATATTGATGTCAGAAAATATCGAAAAAAGAAACCCAGAGTCAGGTGGGCTTTTTTGAGCATGTGCAGATTACTTAATAAGCTTGCATCCTCAGTGCGCATGCAATTGTAAAACTTTAGGAAGCCACCTTAATTGGACAATTCTAACAAATGAAAGGATAATAGTTGTGCTGACAATGGAAAGGTGTAGACTTTGGTCCGTAGGTCAATGTTTTAATGGAGAAGGTCACTTCAAAAAGCTTACTCTTTTTGCAACATCATCCAAAGCAAGTAAATATTCAGCTTTTCCACTCACTGAAGTTTCAACCTCTAAAGTGTTCGCTATTTAAAAAAAACAATTATAAAGAAGGGACTTGGGGGCTACCATATTGAAACTGTCTTAACAGCCAGGCCATGTTTATCTGATGTCAGCCTGTCTGACTCAAAATAGGCAGGAGAGAAAAACCTGCAATTGACTTGGCATCCTTCACAAGGTCAGCAAAAGCTATTTTTCCAAGTGATTATCCTCTTATTATCTTCAATGCTATCATTTTGGAGTTTGGAGCATGTTTGACTCAAAATAGGATGGCTCAAGAGCAGCCATAACCCTGAGTGGTAGTTAAAAACTCTTCGGAAGCTATTTGGACTAAATCCCTTGTACAGAATAATGACACAAAAATGCAGCCTGGCTGCTGACCTGAGTACTGTTCTAAATGGTAGCAAAGATATTTGAATTTTGGGCTTCTTTGGAGTCGACAGAAAACCTGCACTTAAGAGGCTGAAACTTTGGTGTGTGGCTAAACTTATTGCAAGGTTTTTATTAGTTGACGACAAAAATTATGCAATTTTTGGAGTGACCTTCTCTCTTAAGTTTAGACTTTACTTGATTATCAGTATTAATAGTAAATTCAGGGGTTGCATTATGTTTTCAGCAGGGCAACTGGTTTTCACAGGTGGGCAAAACTCTTTGAATGGAACTTTTGAAATTTTACCCAGTGCCTGACCTTTAATGAAACCACTGAAATCTAGTCAGTCTGAGGCCATTATAACTTATACATTGATAACAGTGTGGTAGGAATATGATAGAGTGGCCAAAATAATATTTTAGTTGGGACATTTTTCAGCATTTGAAGACAAATTTATTACAGTCACCTCAAAGGGTTTTAACTGCCAATCATTTCTAAGTATTTGTTGCAATCTTTTATGCATCTGTTACAGTTTTTATAGGTAGAGTGGTTTTCAATTGAGTGAAGTAAAACCAAAACAAAACCAGTTACTTATTAATTAGACTACTCAGACCATTTGGAACAGGAGTAAAACCAACACCATTTAGTAATTGCCTAATTACTTCTAACACAGAATTGAAAACTGCTCTAACCATCTGATTACTGATTTACTGGCACTATGAGTGATGTTTGGAAATTCTCTCAAACTTGTACAAACTTT
>JAHPZR010003154.1:25000-27500 GCA_019787425.1 Platygyra sinensis | reverse complement strand
CGGCTCTGGTTGTTTCGCACGCCGCCTTCTTCACAAACGTTTCGCTCGCAGAAAGTGTTTCTGCTATGCAATTCAAAGACAAACCACGTTGTCTCTTCATAATAGCCCTCCATTTCAGCGAAATTGCAAATTACTTTGTCATAATAACTGAGCGATTATTCCCGATCCAACAACGATCGAACATGGCCGTGAAACTGACACGAAATGAACAGGACTATTGTCACGGATACATTTGATTGACGTCCGCCAAACTTTAGTTTTTGAAATGGCAAAAAAATCGTTGAAGGGCGCGTGTGACTGATAACCGCTGCAAACCGAGTGCAGCTGCCTGCGCTTAAGAAGAAGCACTGCTTTCTGAAGCTCGCCAACAGTAGCTTCTAGCGTGTTGACCTAATTGTTTAATGCTGTAAGCTCAAATTAATCTGCTTTAAAAGCTAAAGCTGTATTAACATTAGATTGACTAGCTTTCAAAGCTAAAGCTGCATTAACAATAGCAAACTCATTTCTGACGTAAGAAGTTCCGGCTTTAGTTTTCAAAAAATCAGTGACAATTTTTTTAGTAGTCACGTCATTGTTATCGATAGGAGCTGAGACTTTGGTTAACCTTTCGTTTTTAATGTGATAATGCTCGTCTGCAGTCAACGAAAAACCGATACCTCTATCACCTTTTTCTCCTCTTTGTGAAGTTTCACTTGAGTTTGACTGACCATTTAAGAAACTCATATATTATAACTGATATTTTTTATATGATCGTTCCTTCGCTTCTTTCAAATGCTCTAACATTTTTGTAAGCATCACTATTAGTATTATAGAGAGTTTTAGTTAATAAATCTCTTTTAACAGTGAAAGGAGAATCTGACACATATATTTTAAGCAAATCTTCGTTTGGATCTTGAAAATCGTGATGAGAGACAGAGATTGGTGAAGTAAGACCACTGAACCTAATTTCAATAGTTTCATCTCTAATTACTATCCAACACCAAAATTGTTTTCCTTTATCCTTATTAGGAATATCAATTATTTTTAAATTTGGTTCATTAAGGAGTGGATTTCTGGAAACCTCTACTATATCTTTAGTAACAAAAATATTTATCACTAATAATTTTGATTCATTTCTTATTAAATTTTTTATGCATTGCTTTAATTAAATCACTATTATTGCTAACAACTGAATTTATTTTTCCAATTTCACTACCAACTTGATTTAACTAAATCCGATTTTTATTGGGTACGATAATAATATTTAATAGATGAGAGGAATATTGGTGTTAGAGTACCTAATCTAACTGAAGATACTGATGTTTAAAATATTCATTGTGATTTAACTAGTACTTCATTAGTTGATGGTGAAGAATCTGATATTATTTACAGTTTTGGTACCTCAACTTTAAGAGCATCTCACGGTTTTGTTTTAGAACCTCGTCGTGATATTTTTTTATCCTGTCAATAAAACAAGTATTTCAAGTATACGTATCTATATTACTCATGGATTAAGGCGACGTGTTTATTTAAATAATGCAGACACATCATATTCCCTAATATTAAAGAGGGAGAAGGGGTAAAGGGGGCTTGCCCCCTTTAAAACCCCTACCTAGAAAGTTAACTTACGCGCATAATTTTATCCCCACTTTTATTATATGAGATCAAGAGAGTTAAAAAAAAAATTATCACCCATCTTTGGGTAGATTTGTGTATGAACACCGAGGAAATGGACTTATTGTCGACAATATTATGAAACCATTTAAGGGTGCTATTAGTACTGTTGCAAACAAAGCTGGAAGAGCAATAGCTAAAACAATTGGTAAAAAAAGCATCTAAATCAGCAAAAGCTGCCACAGCAAAAGCACCATCAATGGTGGCCGAAAAATCAGATGATCTTGTAAGGAAAAGACTGAGGGGCTACGCCCCTCAAACTCCCCGTGTCAGAAGCCAACCTACAAAAGCTAAAATTACTAGAGATGAAGTAAACTCAATCATCAATAATCTTATATCAAGGGGGTTAACCCCCTTTAAAATCCCCGCAGGACATAATTAAGTTAACTTACACTAATCGTACGCGCAGGTTTAAGGACAGCCACTGTCATTATTTTTTATCCCCCTTTAATATTTAATGGCTTTTCGATCAGCTAAAAATGTTCAAAGAAACGAACTAGTTAGATTCCAACTCGAAAGTAATATAAGAGCTCCTGCAAATGCAGCAGAGCAACAAAAAAAGGTTCTAAATTTGTAGTAAATGATCGAGGTTTTTTTTTTACGATTGGTTTAATGCATTTTTTTGAAGTGCGATTTAAATTAGATCTTAAAGCAAATGGTGGAGACAATGCTCACACCCGAACCACAATTATTAACGGAACTCATTTATTAATTAAACATATGGTTATTAAGAGTGCGGGTAAAATAATCTATGATACTGATAATGTTCATCTAGTGACTTTTGCTAAAAATCTATTAGAATATTCAGACGATTATGCTCGTAGTGTAGCTAAAAATAGTCTTTGGT
>JAHPZR010003154.1:0-17500 GCA_019787425.1 Platygyra sinensis | reverse complement strand
TGCGCCTTCATCGTACTCAACATAAACATCACGAATATAACTTTCGGTGAAAAACTTGTACCCTTTTGAGCCTATATCTTTTTTACCGCATCCCTCCTGGTGGTTGTGAATTTGTTCCGTGGTGAACTTCGGAAAAGGACGAAGATTTTTGGTCCAATTTAAATATTTTCTTTCTCCACGTGCGACACCACTCTGAGACACCATTTTTCCTTGTCTTGTTTACCCATTACAGACCACGTGACCTCAAAGCGAAAAAGGTCTATTAGTTGTTATTGAGGAAAACTATACAATGAAATTTGACACTGAGTTACTGAAAACAGCTCATACTATTTACCGGTAATATTTAAATAAGAATCTTTTTCGAGCTATCGAACCTTCACGGTTCAGGATTAACACTAACGAACAAACATGCGAACTCATTTTGCAATTTATTTCTCAATAGTATATCTCAGGCCATCCATGTAAATCCTTCCAGTTTTGGTTTTTGATTCGAGACTGATTTTATAAACAACATGGCCTTTCTGTGCTACTGGAACTGTTTTTTGTTTTTTGTTTTTTGTTTTTTTTTTCCATAAATTATTGTTTATTTTAATTAATAAACCTGTGGCATGACTTTCCCTACTCCCACTGCTAACTGTGGACGACGAGGGCAGACTGAAAGATTCCACCAAGAGCCTTAAGGCTGATTTATACATGCAGTTTCTTTTTGTTTATTAACAAAATTTGCTCTAGAAGGTGATATAATTTTGTCCCTTGTGATCAGTATTAATTTCTTTTCACTGATTGGTTCAGGTTCAGATGGATCAATTAAACTGACAGTGGCAAATTTGTTTGTATTCCTCCCTCTAATCTGGAATAAAGCAATAGTTCATGTTATAAACAGAGAATCGAGACCATCTTCGACGTGAAGTTAGTCAGCTTAAAAAGATTCACATGCTACAATATATTATGTCATAGGTTATAGTAATAGGACTGAGCAGTTCAGTCGGTAATAATATGATCATGAGTGATAACAGATTCGGATGACTGCACAGCAAGAGTTTGATTTGTTTTTCACGCGCGAGTACGGTTACAGATTGAATTGGACAACATGAAAGTCCAGTTTTACAATTTACAGTTTACAATTTCCGAGGAAAGAAAACGCTAAAATATTGTGATTGCCCAAAGGAAAACAATATTCAACAGAATTTAGCAGTCAGTTCACTGTTTCTATGGTAATCGAAACCAACGTTGTGATAGGTTATTTTTAAACTACAACTTTGAATGTGATTGTCTTATGGAACTGTCCAATTATAAACTGTCCGATGACAAACTATCCTATGACAACTTGCCAAGTCAATTAGTGGAAAATAGGGTTTTAAAAACCTATCACAATGGAGGAAATGGTAAATTTTATGATTAATAGATTAGTAACACAATGTAGCTTACATGTAATTTGGCCTTATTCAAGCCTCTCCTTGAATCCCAAACAACCACAAGCATTCAATATATTTATTTAAGACTAAAGTCACAAAAAAGACAGTTTGAAGTGTAAGATGCCTGGTTGCCCTATCTCCTGAGGGCACTGTTGAGAGATATAGAGAGGATAGGAATGGTTGCCACAAACGAAACTTTCCCAAATTCCCTGACTCTTAAGACACTGACCTATCCATGATAAAAATAAAATTTTCTTGAGCAAATAGATACAAAATGTTTAGCCTTTCCTTTCAGCCTTTCAACAGCCATTTTTGCCTTCTCCATTAAAACATGTTAGAGATCTTATTTCTTCCAGTGCTGAATTTTCCCCGACCTTGAAATTTTTTCCCCTGGCCATTTTTTGATCTGTGGTAGCCGAGGTAGGGCAAGATTTACAGTACACAGCTAATTAATATGGTAGGGAAAATGCTCAAAGTTCAATGACTGTTTTGTCTGTCTGCCTGGCAAACAGAAATGAATGAATTCCTGTTTGTTCATTTCAGAATGTGGCAAATTTCCTGCGTTATTTTATGAAAATGATTATAGGTTTTTCAATTTCCTCATAGTCGATGGCCGCACTCTCCCCTCCCTCGTAAGTGTATGTTAGAGTCATCCCGGGATGTTTTGTACAATGCAAGATCATGCGAGTTATGTTTATGTTCAGCTTCAATTCGGTTATATCGTTTTTTGTAACCAACTGCTCAATTTCCGATACCTATTATACTCTTTTTTGACACTAACAGAAGCTTACCTTGGTTCAGTCCAGGGTCTGTTTGGGTAGTGCTTTTCATTTGCCATTTAACAATTATTCTTTGAAATCGAGGTAAATATTCTGCCACTATTCACCGAGATTGAGAAGAATAATTGTTTTAGTATATACACAGGAAGTGATCTCAACAACATTTCAGAAGGAAACCATTAAAAATCGATTTAATTGACCTCTCAATTCATGCGTGGAAAACGTGCAAGCTGTACAAAGCATACGCGAATTCGCGAAACTATTTACAGAATCTTTGAACATGGAAAATCTATAGTTAATCTTCGAAAAAACCTCCTGACAGTCTAGAATAATGGTCCTTAAACACCGTTCAAATCAGTGTGAATCAAAAGTATGCTTTATTCAAAAGTATGCTTTATTTCTGTTTGGCTTACGCATTATTCACTCGGTAGGGGGTGAATAATGCTCATTAGCCAGAGATAGCGAACCAATCAGATTGCTTAAAACACCAAGATCACTGAGTGTGTATATACTAAAGTAAATTCGCGCTAATTCCTTCGCGCGAGAATATGCATATCGTACCTTTTGAATTCGAATTTCTCTATTCTCCATTTCCATTGCTGTCCTTGAAAATCGTTTACGTTTCTTCCTTTGATTCCGCCTCCTGTGCTTCTCTTCCATTGTATCTTCACGAGATTGCCGTGGCATGATTACTTCTTCAAGCGCGCACTTTAGCTCGGCGATCGCCCTCGGTACTCGATACTAATGTGAGAAATTCTAAAGGTCAGCGGCACTGAAATCTGAACGAGATAAAACGATAAAAATTAACCCGAAACCTTTGTTGACCTTGTTCGCAGTAAATGTTAAACTACGAAGAATAACGTGGATCAAAACAGGCTACAAGGATTATAAAAGGACTACCGGCTAGCGGAAAAAAAAAATCAATTGAAATCCTCCAAGTCTAAAGCTTTTTTTTAAATGCATTTTCCGCGCGTTCGAATATCATCCAACTTGCCGCAGACTTTTAAGATCAGATTTATTTATTCCCTCCTCAGTGGTATAATAATAGTACATCCATTGAGCCGATTGCGTGAGTGGAAGTCATGCTCATTGACAAAGTTTGACAAGCGATGACGTGTCATTGATGAGTAGCATTCCCTCAACTGAAAATTGAGACATGCATAGCTCTGTTGGTGTTCTGGTTTACTTTTAGTTCAACAGCATTTCTGTCACAATGCGGCGAGTCCGTCTTTTGATGTCAGGCTTCACGGCTCGTCGAGCATTCCAATTGCAAGTTTTGTTGAACGCGGTCTGTTTATAAAAAACATTTTGTCATGGAAAGTACTTAAACCGCAGAATTGTGTATAGCTCTGGTCATCAAGGAACATTCAATCCGGCGGTTATTACGAACAAAGATGTGCACATGGTACACGGCAACATAAATACGAACGACGAGACTTCACATACCACTAGTAATGCAAAGAAGAGATCTTTTGAAATTACTGATTACTTTTCCAAACAAAATGGAAAACCTTATTTACCTGGCGAGTAAACTCTGCATATTTTTTCCTACTTTTTTTCTGAATCTGTTCTATAACTGAATTATTTCTAGTCACTTTACCATGTGACAAAGTCATTTAGTGTTTGCAGTATCTTGCCCAGCAAGGACAGGCTATACAGGGTGATACCGATAATGAATCAAACTTTATTCAGTTACTTAAACTAAGAGGGAAAGACCAGCCTCTTCTTTTAAAATGGTTAGAGAGGAAAGAAAACAGATACACCTCACACGATATTCAAAATGAAATAATTGCCATCATGGCGAAAAATGTCATCCGTGATCTGGTATCGGAAATCAGGGGTGGCTTTTTGTCAATCATATGCGACGAGTACACAGATATCAGTAACAAGGAACAACTAACCATTTGCATTCGATGGGTTGACAAAGAGTTAGAGGCCCACGAAGGTTTCCTCGGATCTCACAATGTACCTGACATCGGCGCGAAGACTATAGTGTCGGCTATAAAAGATGTGTTATTAAAACTTCAGTTATCATTAGTTAATTGTAGGAGACAATGTTCAAGTAATGGAGCCAGCAACATGGTGGGACATAAAAGTGGTGTGGCGAAAAGGATCCAGGACCTCCAACCAAAGGCTTATCCTATTCACTGTCATGGACACTCACTCAGCTTAAGTGTAAAGGACACCACGAAAAACTGTAAGTTGTTATCAGACACTATAGACACAGCCAAACAGATCGTTTCCCTCATTAAGTTTTCACCAAAACGAGAAAATCTCCTGGGGGAAATAAAAGAAAACCTAAAAGGCCCTGAATCTGAAGCCAGGGGCATACTTGGCCTTTGCCCCGCTAGATGGACAGTACGCGCAAGCTGTTTTCAACGAATCCTAGACAATTATGCAGCTCTTCTTCAGGAGTGGACAATTTTCCTAGATGAGAAATTCCAGTGCGATAGACGTGGAAGGATCATTGGATGCCAAGCAAAAATGAACACTTTTGACTTCTTCTTCGAGTTGAATTTAGGACAGCGGCTATTTTCTCACACAGATAACTTATCAAGAACCTTACAGCAAACAAAGATGTCAGCTCTAAGTGGCCAAAGAGTAGCTTGTCTTGCAAAAGACGTTCTGCAGAAGCCGCGAATTGATACGAGCTTCAGTTCATTTTATGATGTAGTTTTACTTAAAAGTAAAAGCTATCCCTCCATGAGTGGACCGATGTTACCAAGGAGAACTCGCGCGCCAAGAAGAATTGAAATTGGCACTTGAGAGCCAACATATCCTGTGACCGCACAAGACTATTACAGGCGAATACATGTATACTTTGAAGCTATTGACTTCATGATGAACGCTATTGACCAGCGGTTTGACCAGCCAAGCTTTGATACGTATGCAAAGATGGAGTCTCTCTTAATTAAGACCCTCAATTCGAAGAGCTAAAGTTTATGGAAAAGCTGTAGAACGATAATGTTAATATTTCAGTGCTAACCGCCCAGATGGAAAATTTACAAGTGCTGCTGAAGGATAGTGATTATTTTTGTTTTGACGACATCATAGTGAAAATTAAAGAGCTACCCAACCTAGAACGGGAAATGATAAAAGAAGTTTTCACGTTATGTAAGCTGATTCTCCTAAATCCAGCAACCAGTGCAGCCGGTGAAAGATCCTTGTCGACTGCCCGAAGAATGAAGAATGAACCAGGAACGATTTAGTAACCTAACAGTTTTAAATATTCACAAAAAAAGAACGGACAGGCTTTCCACCATTAACATCGCAAACGAATTTACCGACCACAAACAGAAAGCGTAATTTTGGCACTTTTCGAGTAAATGATGTACAGTAACTTTAATATCATTCAGTAAATTATTTTCAGTTACCGTTTTGTTTTGCCGTGTAAATATTTTGAATGAATAATAAAACAATTTTTGAACTCGACTTTCGTATGATATGAAGATATACAGATCTCGGAGGGTGTTATCTACCGGGCTCAAGCCTTCGGCTTTGGTGGATAACCCCTTCGATCTCCATAACTCTTCATATCATACTCAGCCTCGCGGAATGCTTGCTCAGTAATTATACAGCGTTGAGTTCAAGGCAGCTCAAGCAAAATCGTTGGATTTCTGGCTTATTTATAGTAATTAAAGGTTGATATCAGTAGTATAACATAACAATCTGATATTTCATTTTAGTGATGGTGCATTTTCAGACCCGATAGCAACATATCACTGAAGATGTGGGAAAAAAAATCAATAGTTTTATCGTTATATTAGCATTCTCCGTCACTTAAGAAATAATAAATAAAGATCGAAAGGCATGCTCCCCCCCTCCCGCCAGAAATAATAAAAAAAAATCTTTCACGCACTCTTCTTTAGCCCACCCACTCGAAAACTTGCTGCGCGGTCCCTCGTATAAGAAGCCTTATGCTGTTGCATCCAACGCATAGAGAAAACACAATTAACGCCATGAAGGTGCCCCGCGCGGTCAAGCGCATCACCTTCAAGCCCTTCGAAGTCAACCCCGGCGAGACGCTGTGCGTTCTCGTGCCCAAGGTGAACGATAGCGAGGTCCTCGTGCCCGGCTCTCTAGCGCTCTGCTTTGACATCGACCTTTCTGGCGCCCATGCCAACAACTTCCTGCTCCAGAACGTCGCGCGGGCACTTGTGGACAAGATGTTCGTGACGTTTGCAGGCGAAGCCTTCGAAGACACGGACGATTACAACATCTACCGGACCTTCGGCGACCTGTTCTTGCCGGGGGAAAAGCGGGACAACATGGTTCCGTGGGGGATCGAGAGCGAGAATCTGTGCAAGATCCGCTCGAACTCGGGGAACAAGAATACCTCGGGCGTCGCCGCTGAAAACAGGCTAACGAGATTTATGGCAGCAAGTATCGGATCAATCTCGACCATCACATCCTAACCGACCATGGCATTTTCTATCCCCATGACCTTGTATTCGAAGTGACTCTCGCGTCAGCCTAACAGGTGATCAAAGGCTCTGACCCAACCAGGTGAAATACAAGCTGACCAACATACATCTCAAATACGAAATGATGCGAAGCGCGGGCCTTGCACGCGTGGCAAGCAGCGTTTACGCCAGCGGCAAAGAGTTCGCCTATGACCACGTGATCGGCAATAAGGTGGTCCCGATCAGGAGGGACGCGGACACGCGGATAAACATCAATGTCAACACCCCGAGAAGGTCCCTGAAAGCCCTCCTCCTCCTGTTCATGGGTCGTACGCCGCGGGGGCGAGAGATTCCGAAAAGTACGTCTTCCTTGATCTGAAAAAAGTCAACATTACAATCAACGGATCGCCCAACATGATTTACAACGATGGCATCGAAAGAGAGGACATGTGGCGCGAGGTTAGCCGCTTCTTCATGAAAGAAAAACATAAACCCCAGCACATGAATGTGAAGAAGTTCTACGCTGAAAACAAGTTCGGGCTCCTGATTGATCTGCGCCCAATGTGCAGCCAAGAAATGCACGGCAGCGGCACGCGCCTCGCGAACACTACAGTCGGCGTTCAGCTGGGAATAGAGCAGGACGCCAAAGACTCGGGCACCCTGAACTGCGTGGGCCTCAAGACCACAGAGGCCGTCGTCAACAGCTTTCTCTCGCTGTACGTCCGCGCAGTGACCGCGTTTGTGCCGGTTAAAGACGTGAAGGGCCTGCAGAATGCTCTCGAAAAGGATTACATCGTCACCAAAGAGCTGTACGCCATTGTCAGAAGCCTTGCGTTGAGATGTGGGCGGCTGCTAGCCGTGGCCAACACTTCCCTGATCACGATGCAACATATCGATTTTGAGAAAAAGATGCAACTCGAGCACCACCCTTCTCGTGATGCGGAGGGCTATTCACTTAATGGTGTGGACGAAGTGCCGTGTACTGAGCAAACCACTGAATAATTACGCACCAATAACTCAGCATTTGTTCAATGAAATATTTTTTTGTTAAGTAATATACAATGTCTGACGTGCAACCGACCGACCCACGAACGCCGCAAGCCTACGTGTAACCAGACTCGACACAACAGGTGACCTCAAAAAGCCCAACCACAAGGCCGAAAAACACAAAATGGGTGGCGGCAGGCAAAGCTATTGCTGCGAAAACAAAACAAGCCCGCAAAGCACACAAAAAAACTTTGGATGAGGCTAATGCCATAATTTCAAATAATCAGCATGAAGCTGAGCCATCTCATGAGCAATCAGAAACAAAAAACATCCTCACCACCACGCAATGGCTGAGTGTCATCAGCATTGGCGTTTCACTTGTTGGGATCTACAACAAACGCAAAGAGATCCAGAACTTTCTCGCACCACCACCCTCGCCCGCACCGCCTCCTCTCTCGCCTGTAGACGTCGCACCGCTCCCTTCCTCGCGTGTTGCAAAAACAGGCATACGCAGAATGGACTAAAAAATTATTATATATAATGAAGGCTGACGTCCTGCTAGTTTTCATCGACAACACTTCTGCCATTTTTGGAATAGGGACTCTGGTTTAATTTCAACCCAAACGTTTTCACAACAGTCTGCCGGCTCGCTTCTGTGCCGTTCCAAGAAGAATGAAAAAATGGTTCTCTCTTTATTGGCTCTCTGTTATAAAGACGAAGACAAGTTCTTTTGCCAGCCTTGCTTCGATATCCTTCTACAAGAAAAACACGGGGTGAATTAATTTCGATTTAAAAAAAAATCGTGGCTTGCATATATGGCTGACAACAAGCTCGTGAAAGCGATCATGGAGTCCTCCACTCTGACCGGCCTGGCCGCCGGCATTGGGTGAATTGGGAAAAAAGTTCTGAAAAAGAACATGACGGCTGATCCCTGCGGCAACGTCATGATCTATGTCAAGTTCACCGCTGTCGTGGCCGGCAGCGCCGCGCTGAAGAAGTATCTCGAGGACCAGCAGATTCTACAAACAAATTGAAAAAAATAAACTTTTTATATGGCCACCATTGCATTGATGATCGGGGACGCGATTATTAACGCCGCTGCTTTCTCTGGTGGAAACTATCTCGCGCATTATCTGTCCGGTGATAGGAAGGCTGCGTTAGCAGAAAAAAACACGCCATGACAAGGCTCTTGAAGCCTCTCAGGCGGCGATGGCGACATACACTCGCGAGCACACCAAGCTTCTTGATTGGATCGATACCAATCGTGAAATCAAAGATCGGGCGGCGCAGAACTTCACAAACACTGATTTCGCCTTCAAGCTCTATAACCAGCAGGCGCATCCAAACCGGCAGATCTATCTTCCCAAAGAGCCTCAATTTTCTGACTTTTATCAGCCCAGTTAAGATCAGAAACAAAGGGAGCTGCTTTTTGTTTGCAGCAGCGCACTTGCGCTCGGCTATGCTGCGTTTCGTTTTCTTTGAACTTTCGCAGAGTTGAAGTAGATGGATGCCAAGCTTGCGAAGGTCTACTATAGCCCCCAGGGCTATTGGAGAGGTTTGTCTGCCATCAAAAAATTGGCAGAAGCGGCTAAAGTTCCTGAAGACGCGGCCAAGCGGTGGCTTATCAGACAGGCTCTATGGCAGGTCTATCTTCCTGCGCCACGCTACATTCCCCGGCCAAAAGTCGATGCAGCAACACTTAATTCGGTCCATCAAGCCGACCTTCTTTTTTATCGCATAACAAGCTGCGGCGGAAGGTTTCCAAGTACGCACTGACCGTTGTCGATGTTGCCAGTCGCTACAAAGAAGCCGAGCCTCTGACCTCGAAAGACTCTGCCGAAGTTGCCAAGGCTTTTCGGACGATTTACAGGCGCAGCCCTTTGACTTGGCTGCAGATGCTTAAGGTCGACCCCGGCCGCGAGTTCATGAGCAGCGTGACCACGGAGATGGGGAAACACAACACGTACAACCGCAGCGGGCGCACCGAGATTCACCGTGACCAAGCTATCGTTGAGTGCTTCAACCGCACGCTTGTCAAGCACTTGTTCGGGCAGCAATATGCCATGGAAATGCTTCTGCCTGAGGGGGAGCGGTCGACGGTGTGGGTCAAGAGGCTGTTCGATGTTGTTGTCGCTCTGAATAATGAAGTGACGAGTCTTGTCGGGAAGAAATCGGCCGTCGCGATCAAAGAGTAGGCTGTAGCTTCCAAACCCTCAACAAAATATTCCAGACCTGTTGGTTTGAGTGAAAAAAAAAAACTCCCCCATTTGTCAATGTTAGAAATCTTTACCAGCCTGGTGAGCTTGATGGTGGGACTAAAAGAGCTACAGACCCCACCTGGTCCTTGAAAGTCCACCAAATAAAAAAATAGGACCAAACCAAATGAGCCTATCGTTTATTATTTGTCTGACGGGCCTACACGCGGCGTCGTTCGCGAAGAGCAGTTGGTTATCCCGCCAAACAAACAGCTTCTGCCTATTTGATGTCTTTGTGGCCGTATGCCAATGTGTCCACGCCATCGTCTCCTATCCAACGCTTTGTGTCAAACGCTAACAGCGCTAACATGCGCATGCTATATATCTCGTGACCCTCGCTACGGATTATGTTCATTCCATGCAAGAACTGCCTTCTCTCAAACAGGGCCTCTTTGTATTGCTCGTGCCTGATCTCCTTTTTCACCACATTCTTGTTTTACTCCCTTGACTTCCTTATATTTTTTCAGTCTCCTTCTAGCACCGAATACATCTTAGAGCGGAAGGCTATGACTTCCTCGATTGCCCTTCCCTCACACTCATTTTTCATCTTGTCCAATACCATTTTGTCTTGAACACTGTAGAACGGGTGATCCTTTGGGTAGTTACTGGTGTCGTACAACCAAATATCTTCCACCATGTCTTTGTACACATCTTCCGTCTGGATGTCCAAGATCAGGCTGTCTGTGCCTGTGTAGATCAGCTCGCACTTCGGCCCATACTTTGCCTTTAGATGACTGTAGAAGAAGTCATACGTCAAGATCTTGCTGTTTTCCAAGATTGTCATGCCTGCATACATCGGCTTGTTCAAGAAGAGTTTGGTTTTGTGCATGTGGATGCCCGCCAGGTCGTTCCCAAATGTGTCGTACCTTGAAAATCATGGGCTAACCACCAGCTTCCGTGTCTTGTCTTCCTCACTACTGCGCACAACCTTCACGTCCATACGGTTCCTCAAGTTTTCCATCGTTTTTCCGAACACAGAATTCTTCATCACCTTGTAGAAGTTTGTCTCGAGGTCGCTTTTCGCCTGCTTTCGAAAGTCTGTGTTAATCCTAATGTATGGCTCCATCCAGGGCTCCTGGTCGAATTCAATTACCTTGTGCACCTTTTACAAGCGCATTCCCTGTCTCAGGTAGAAATGCAAGTTTTTGTAGTGGACCACGTATTTTTCTTTGTCCTCCAGAGTTAGCACCAGCTTCTCACTATTTGGCGGGGAAATATTCAGATCTGCCCTCAGACGCATTTGGTATTCCGACATCTGCGTGACTACCTTTATCTCTGGCGCGAGGGGTAGCTGTTGTGGGAGTCATGCAGCTCTTTAGGGTACTCGAGATCTACCTCGAGAATCCACCCCTTCTTTAAATGTGGCTTCATTTTCATGATCTGTTTTTCTGTGGGCATGACTCGCTTCCACTTGAAGCCACTTTTCGGTAGTGGCAGGCTCATCGCCCAGCCATAAAGATTGTTTGCGTCTAAGTATATTATGTAGTTTGTTGGCTTGCTCGAGTCAAATCCAACCAGAGGATTGTACGCCTTGGCATAGTGTTTGCTCGGCATCGAGACCCCTCCCCTCATACCTCTCTCGATAAAAAGGTACATGTCTTGATCTGTCAGCAGCTGGACCTCCACGCCTGTCTTCTTCAGGAGCGCAGCCCAGCTCAAGCATGGTGAGCTGTTATTATGTGCCGGATCCAGGCCGTATTTGTCCAGACATACACCCCTGAAGTTTTCAAAAATATCCGCCAACAGCAACGTGTCTGTGGCCACGTACAGACCATGATAATCACCGAGATTTCTACACCTGAATGTTTTCCACACTTTCTGAGCGTGTTCGTAATCCTCTTCCATAATCCCCTCACCATTCAGATTTGAGTAAACGCCTCCTTCGTGGGCAGATTTGTCTCGCTGAACCTTTCGAATGAGTCCATGTATATGTATGGATATATTCCTTTCTTCAACAGCAGCCACCGCTTTTCTTCTTCTTGGAACGTTTTCTGCGTTATTTTGAAAGAATGGGGGTCGCTGCCTTTTACCAGAAAATCTAGGCTGCTCAGCAAGAAATTCACGCTGTCGATAAAGCTCAGACCCCCCAGCGAAAATGAAATGTATTTTTCTGTGTTAGTCGGGATGCATTTTATTTCTCCTTTAGTACCCTCGACATTGCCTGCATCAGAAGGTGGACATCATGGTATTTCAAATTGTGGGCAACCACCGGGATCGGCACCGTTTTCGGGTTTAGTTTCCGCTTGAAGTTACACTGATTGTGTGCTGCTCCGCGGTACTTCCCTGTTATGTGGCAATGATTTCTCACCGAGTTTTTATAGGCTTGTACCAGCAAATACTCGGCGCAGAACAGACACGTTTCCTGGTTGTTGCAATCCACTGGTCAAGGCGGTATCTTTCTTTCCTTTCTCTTTGTGGACCATTGAAGTTCAATTTTTTCATTGCCCCATAATAACATCTTCTGTGGCTTTGGCCGCAATAGCGGCCGAAGGTGTGGTCATGCACAGAAAATAGAATCTAAGATCACTTCTTTTAACAAGCTTTTCCCTCAAACATGACAGTCAGTCGCTTTTTTGTGTTTTTCAAATCTGCTGGTGCCATCACCAGCTGCTTTTTGTTAGCCATCAGCGATCGTAGCCATATTTCTCTTTGCAAGATGTCGGCCAAAAATTTAAAGGCTGCGTCTTCGCCTCTGTAGATGCAGGGACCGTACGTTTCGCCGTCACTTCTAGCTATTATATAATAGTACCCACACACCTTATGTTTCTCCATTTTCACGGTGTAGCTTTTGTCTAGCGACGGTTTACAGCCCTGGATCTTTCTCAAAGTCGGCGTCTTTCACGAGCGGTGACTTATGATAATTTTAGATTTTCAACAGAAATAATGAAGAGACGATAAACTCCACATTAATGATTAGTTTTCGATTCATATAGTTTTCGATGCTTATGATAGTTTTCGAAAGACCCCTTGTTCTGCCGTTCCTTGGGCAGCTCTGTCTTTGTTGGCCTTTTGAGTTGGCCTTCACACTCTGATTTGTGTCTTTCGAGCAAATCCTCTCTGCTGTATCCATGCAGGCAGCGTTCACAAAAAATATTTGCTCTCATTGTGCCGGGTTTTGTCATACAAGAGAGCTGTGAGTCTTTTTACATAGCTGTAGTGTGTGTTTTCACCTTGCTGGGTTATCATCAAGTTTTTCTTGGAATGTTGCCTTCTTTTTTGCTTACCCTTTGAACAATGACTTGCTCTTTCTCCAATCCAAACACGTTTATAGCGAGATTTGGGTTTTGTCTCAGGAGTTTATCGATCTGTGAAACTGGGGTTGGGAAGTCAATGCCTGCAAAATCCAGACCATCATTTGTTGGATAGCCTGTGGTTCTTGAAACGTTTGCGCCTTGTGGCGATGGAAATAAAGCACCACGAATAGCCCATCTTATACATTGGTTGTCTCTGTTTTGCACGTTTATTATTGCTTTCTTGGCTTGCAGCTTTTTTGGCAGGGGCATGTAGCTTCCTTCTCGAAACGGCTCATATCGTGCGACATTAACGCACGCCGCCGCAATTCCTTCCAACACCCAGCCAGACTCCCTTTGAGATCAGGCATCTATTTTGCCTTTTACTTCGTCGATAAAACGGTTTAATGTGGAGTTTATCGTCTCTTCATTATTTCTGTTGAAAATCTCATTATTCCTCTGTGCAAAATAATGCTCCATGTGTTGGATTTCTCCATTTCTAAAGATTGAAAACTTAGCAAGGAGGGCAAATTTCGTTTTTATACTCCCCGGCGAGCTTAGCGAGACGAGTGACGGTTGAGAGCATTAAAATTAAGAAATAGGCCCTATTTGAAATGTCCTAGAACCCCCATCTTCTATGTGCGTTATTCCTTTATTTTATGCTATACAGGGCCCCTATTGGTAGTCCTGTGACTGAAGGGGTTACCCTGTTTAAATATTAGATATTTTTTCTTTAACTATTACTATTTTCAAGTGTCCTCTTTACTAAAAAGTCACCAAAGCATACATAATTCTGTCAAATATGAAGTGATATGAAAATGGCACTTTGTGATGGTTATTCATAAAGTGCATTGAATCCCATCAGCCTGCATTCCTGGACATAAGTATATAAGGCAAGCAAATGATGTGGTGGAAAATCCAGGTCCTACAATATTTAATATCATTGATCCAAAAACCACTGTGTTTGCTAATCCTAGTTATGTAATGTTCGTAACGATGTTTAAAACAAAAATATTGACAGCTTTTGAGATTAAAATTAGAGGATCTTTTCTGCTGATCTTAAGTAGCATGTGATGAATACTTGTACAAATTGTAAACAAAAACTGCTTAAGAGAATATTTAAGAAAAAGTTTTATTTCCAAAAATTTACCCTCTGAATGTAATGTCTGTAATGTGGATTTGCCACTATTTGCTCTCCTTGCACGAAAGCCTTCAATTGTTATTAGAGATAACAACAACAACAACAACCAGCTTTATTACCAAGATAAAAAGTTAAAATTTTACAACACAATTATTAATACAGAAAAAAGGTAATGATTACTCAGGGTAACTAAAAAGCTAATCGAGCTGAGTAAAGATAAAGATATAGGTAAAGTAAGTAAACAGTATTCTGCCATACATTTTCCACTTAAAAATTGTAATGACTTGTCCACCCTCTCACTCATAGCAGTTCAACTCACAGATACTGATATTTGAGAACATCATTTCAACCGAAAGGAATAAAACTAAGCATAAGACCCCAAGTGCGCATTGCGGACCTATTTTTACAAATCGATTCAATGACAAAGCCGATTCAATGACAAAGTTGCGTAGACAAACCCATTTGAAATCTATTCTTGGACTTCATGTGACGTAATCATATTTCAAAATTGAATATCTCCTTTCCTTCTGAGGTTTTAGTTTTATCAGATAAAAGACCCTATAGGAACTTGACATTTCGTAATGTTTTAGCTCGACAGGGTTCTTATTGTAATAGAACACGTTTGAATTTCCAAGCTTTTGTGTTGCGTGACATGAAAATGGCGGCCCGAGAAGGCTCTCGCAGAGGTCAAAAGAAGAGAAATCGCTTTAGTTTTTGCTAACTAAACAGTGTTTGCAATACAAGAAGCATTTATTTCTATGTGTCGGATCTCTAGAGAAATAAATTTTCTTTCAATAGCAAACCTCAGTGACAGACGTTTCTGTTATGTTACGACCACCATGTCTGTGTCCCTCCGAAGGACACAAACATGGCGTCTCAATTTGGATGACACACTTTTGCAAATAACAGGCGAATGAAAAACAGCAGAGACCTGATGCTTGGTGAGGTTGTTTAAATATTAATCATCTATCGCATCCCACATACAATAGATATCATATCCCGAGAATAAAACCAATTTCCTCCAGGAAAAAAATAAATATGTTTTATGCCGATACATTGTACGGAATCGAACTCAGAAGCTCTCTTTGGGGTCGCACTAGTTTGCTGAAGATGATACAACAAATGATCAACTCGTGAATTGGCGTTTCTTGGCCACTTACACTGTGACGGTTTTTGTATTCTTAAAGTCAATAACAAGACCAGAGTCTGTCATGAAATGCACCACGTGCTAATCTCAAGCGGCCATCTTTTATTCTTACAGAATTTCCCAGTACATCACATTACGTCATGAGATACAACACTCCTCCTTCCTATAACAACAAGTAATAACTTACCTAAAACACAATTAGATAAGAATAGACTTAAAGAGCTACAAGTTCAGTCTCTCAGGGGGTTTACTCACTTGTTCAGTACAAGTAACTTTTACAGGGGTACCCACAAAATGAGGATTTGACACAGGAACTTTACTTGTGTCAGGATCAGAATTAATCTGTACCACTGTGGTAGGAACTTCAGCCAATGCTGTACCTACGCTAGGAACTTGGTCAGATTGACTGGTGTTTCTGCTTGGGGTATCACGGGAATCTCTTGCGACAAAGGAGTGGGATTGCAATCTACAATTTCTCTTTGAACGTTTTCCTTTCTAGCATTCTGTTCTGTTGCATCACCAGGTATTAAATGATTTGCATGCACAAATCTACGGTTATTACCTGGCACTCTAACGAGGTAGGTCTCAGGGCCCTTTATGGCCACAGTTGTACCCTGTATCCATTTCTCCTATCCCCCTCTGACATTTTTAACCATGACTAGCTGATATAGATCAAAGGTTCGCAACTCTGGATGAGCACCATCTTTGTACAGTTTGGATGCTGCTTGCCTGCTTTCTACACGGATTTTTAAACTTGGTTTGACCAGGGACAGAAATGTCCGGGGCTCCTTTTTAGAAACAACTCTGCTAGAGTCTTACCTGTAGTGGAGTGTGGGGTATTCCTGTATCGGAATAGAGTATCAGCCACTCTATGTTGCACAGACATTGTATTGCCATAAGCTTTAGAGATATCTTTGAATGTCCGCACGTCTCTCCGCCAAACCATTGCTAGCAGGGCAGTAAGGACGAACTAGGCTGAGTTTGATCCTGTTCATTTTTAAAAATGTCTGGTACTCTTCAGAGACAAATTGAGGACAATTATCACTAACCACTTCATGAGGTATTCCGTATCTAGCAAATACGGCTATAAGGACATTGATGGTAGCAGTTGCAGTAGAAGTGGTCATGGGGAAAACCTCCAACCATTTTGAGTGACTATCAACAATGATAAGAAATTGTTCACCCTTTAGTTCAGCAAAGTCTATGTGAATTCTTTGCCATGGTTCGGTAGCCCAAGGCCAGAACAACACAGGAACTGATTTAGGAGTGCTTTGTGCATTGACACAGTATTCACAAAATCTGACTCTGTCTTCTATGTCCTGGTCAATAACAGGCCACCAGACAAATGATCTGGCAAGTGCCTTCATACGACACATGCCTGGATGGCATTCATGCAACTCATCTAACAGATACCCTTGTAGTTTCAGAGGAATGATACTCACACGCCTGCCCACAACAGACAGCCATCTTCTAAGGAAAGATCTTCCCTACGATTCCAGTAAGGTTTTATCTCGGGATCAGCACAATGATTTGGCCAACCTAAGGAGGTGAACTCAGACACTTTAACAAGCACCTTGTCTTTCTTAGTAAGCTCAGCAATTTCCACAGCAGTTACAGGTAAGCTACTGACAGCTGTGGCAAAACACATAGTGCTCATTTGGGTCAGGGTCCTCTTCATCTCTGGTCTGAACAGGGAATCTGCTGAAGAAATCAGCATTTGCATTGTCTGCAGACATAATCTTACCCTGACAAAAGGACAGCCCAACTTTGTAATCTCGCAGCTGCCAGGCCTAGGGGAGGAATGCCAGATTAAGGACCAAATATACGCATCAGAGGCTGATGGTCAGTGAAAAGGGTAAATTTTCTGCCATTGAGGTAAAGATTGAACCTTTTGATCCAAAAACCTATGGCTAAACCTTCCTTTTCTATTTGGGCATAATTTCTTTTCTGCTTTCTACCACACTGAGTGTTCTGGATGCATACTCAATGAGTTTCTCAGACCCATCCTCCAATCTATGTCTCAAAACTGCTCCAATACCATGAGGGGCAGCATCAACACTCAGTATAAGGGGTTAAATGGGATCACTGTAGTGGACCAACACCTGATCACTTGAGAGTACTTCTTTTGCCCACAAAAGGCTGC